>JACXGK010000071.1:120473-141815 GCA_016801125.1 Novumbra hubbsi
TGAAAAGGGGGGCCCCCCCCCCCCCCCCACAGAGAAAACACTGAAAAGGCTTTGCCACCACCTGTGTCTTCCTGCCATCCTGCCCGTTGGCTGCAAAGAGCCCTTGTGCTTGGTAGCGGCAAGTGGCACTGTATCAAATGCCCCTGCCAGGCTAGAAACAGACAGAGCTTCTATTTTCATGAGTGTCTAGTCATTCTGTGCTGTCTCGTGGCCATTAAATAGCCAAGTCAAACAGCTCACTGTGCCAAATTACACCCGTCCGCACTGTCAGACAGCACAAATTATAATGGAGTGTGTGGAAAAACGTGTATTTTATTATAGCATCAAATCTGCAAAGTTAGGCAGATTGAATTGAGCTCTTAGTTGTTATAGAGATTATTCTTTCATTTAGTTTGCCTTTCGGTTCACAGAAGGCCGGAAATACAATCTGCACAGGCTCATTGCCCTTTTGTGTTTAAAATCCACGGTGGAAAAAGTCGTTTCTCACACATGGGGAAGGGGGAAACTCAATCCGTTGGGAGAGGAGGTGGTGAATAAACAAAACAAAGGTGAAATGGCTACAGCTGAGGGTAATTGGGTGTCCCTGGATCAGAGGACAAAAACAAGTCTGGTGCGGGGTCAGACAACGTGGTGTTCCCCGATGTCCATCCACGAAACGCGTCCCAATCCACTCCCTGCTGGGTGGTGCTGTCCCGGACCAAGACCCAACTCGCGTCACACTGCGGGTGCTTAGTCTAGGTAGGTCCACCTGGGCTGGCAGACAGCCATGAGGATGGGTCTGGGAGGTCATTGAAATAACACCCCCTCGGAAAATAAGTAACAGGAGAAAGTGAGAAAAAAGAGATGTGCAGGTCTGCTGTGTAAACATGTTTGGCGTCCTGTGGGGTTGGGGCTCCCAGCCAGACAGCTCATATCATGTTCTCTTCTTACCCCCCATACAACCATGATGCCCTTCATTTTTTAAATGAAAATGTGAACACATCAGTTTTGTCCCTGTTGGGCATCATTATTTGTATTGTTTGTGGGTCATTTGTGCGTAGGAGCTCTGAGTGGAGTGTTTTGGCCAACGCCTATGAAGCAGAAGTGGGATTGTGAGTCAGTTTGTCCAGGGCCTGAGGCCCTGCTTCACATTCAGTCTGATGTTCTGATCCCAGAAACAGGCTTTTGGCCAATATGTTCCTGCCCATAGGCAGGAGACAAAAGGTAACAATAAATACTGTAATCCCAACGTGGGAACTGCCATACTGGATCCCATCTCATCTGATAGCCCGGTCTAATTTGGCTATTGAAGAATGAATCCTGCCAATTGACAGCAATAGAGGTCTTTGTGATTGGCAGAGGATCAAAGGTGTCAGGACTCCTGTTTTAAGATGCGTTCAGTCACTCGTTTATAGCAACATGTCAGATCTTCAGAAGATTACGACAGACTTTTTTCCGTGGTAACAAATCCATTACATGCTACTTCTGTGAAATGACATTTTAATGAAAGATTGTTAAGATAAAAGTCATTTAGCCCGGGGCACGAGTGGATTGTGGCAGGGACTGAGGGTTCGATGAAAGGGTACTTTTATCCCACAGTTTCTAACGGAAAGCCCTCAGTTGAACCACCACGATGGCCTCAACAGACCCAAGCTGAGGACTCCTTCCTCAGCCTAAGGTGGGCAGAGTAGCTTGACTAGTACCAGGCCCTTTATACCACACGTGTTGTTCTGCCCTGGCACCCGCCCAGGGAATGCAAATGGGTGGTCATAATCAGACGTAAATGTGGCGCGTTCATGCTTTGTGCATCAAACAGGAGGCAGATTGTTGCCACTTAGGAGACGGGAATTAGCGGCAATATTTGTTTGGTGACTGCGGATTATGCTGCCCCTTGTGGTACATCTGGGTGTTTCAATAACTCCTTCCGCTTGGGAGAAGTACAAACTAGGATCTGTGGGATTTCCTCTTGGAGCACCGCAAAACCAACTGGAACGAGGCCTCACTTTCTCTCCATTTCTACATTGCGCCCCTGCACGACTCCCGAAGCTGTGTTTTGTAGTCGTTTTGAAATCGTTGTAGTTCCACGTCCTCATTGCAACGCTGACTCTTGTTGGCGTACCCCACGTATCTATCCACTCTACAAATTCACTGTGCATAGCACCTAAATCACGTAGACATTAAAAATGGCTTAGTCGGATCATATCCTAGCAGGTCCTGCTGTGTTTATTCTTGAAACATTTATTGCCATATTTCTGTAACGGTTTCAATTTTCATATTACATGCACACGCGTGCACACACACACACACCAACATGCTCTTTATGGGTGTGAATGGAATTTAGGTCTAATCCACTAATCCACAGGGGAATTCTGGCCTGCCTACACACACACTCAATTACACACACTGAATAGAATCACTGCATACTCAGCTATGCACACTAAATAAAATAATGACATTATCAACTGCGCACACTGAATAGAATCACCACACACTCCAACTTTGCGCACTGAATAGTATCACTACATACTCAACTTGAAAAAATATGATCACCACGTACTCAACTACATACAGACATGTACTAGTAGGATGCACTCACTGTTCTTAAAGTGAATACATTCCCACACATTTAATAAATACTGAGTATCCTGTCCAGTGTATCTGACATGTCATGTCCTGCATGCCTGTACAAAACTGTGAGGAGGCTGTGGGGGTCATGGCAACTAGCGCTTTACCGCAAATCAGCTACAGTCAAATCCCTCTCTCTAGGGGACCCTATTTCCCACTGCTGAAATCAAGCGGCTTCAACCCTAAACCCATACAGTATTTAACATGTTTGGTTACAGCCTCTGGATGTTTGGGTTTCCAAGACACCTTAAGAGAAATGCACTTATTGTAAGTGCATCTGTTAAATGACTCAAATGTAAAAACATTTGTATTTTTCAGCGTAAACTGTAAAACGCAATGTAAGAAAACAGAGACAGACACCAAAACGGTATTTGAAAGCAAAAGATTAAGGAAGAAATAAAAGGTGTATATAAGAAATATCCCTTTGATCGCCAAGGGGAGGGAAGTTATTGATATTTGGTTCCAAAAAGTTCTCAGAAAAGAATTGATAGAATGGACTACTCGAACTGCAGTTACATCCATTATTTCTTCCGATTATCCCCCTGCTATTGTGAATGGAATGTTTACAGTGCAGGATTAGTTATAACATGTATTGGAAAGCAGAAATGGACAACTTTTGCTGTGAGCTGATACTGACATAAAAAGAGAGAGGTGATTTAGTCATGCTTCGCTTTGTTTTGATTGGATTTTGGCAGCAAGTTTTTGCCTGTGATTGATAGAGCACACAGATGCACCTCCCACAGACAGAGATTGTTACTAAGTCACATCCCCCTGTATAGAACAGGCACCTCTTAGAGCCTGTTGTTTGGAACATCTTGCCCTTCTCAACACAGCCATTGAATCTAGGCCATGAAGGGTAAAAGCAGGTCAATAACCTATGTTATAGTTGCCAAGGTTGGTCCAAACGCTTTTGTTCACATGTACTGCTAAAGCATAGGTTCAGATCGGGCCCTCTGCTCTCTTTTTAATAGAATATCTACATTGGCATACCAAGGCCTATTATCAGCAATAATAAGTCTTGTGTCTCATAATGCAAGTTAATTATTTTAGAACTGATCATTAAAAAAAACCATTGGCAATTATGTTAGCTGTGCTGATTAAAGAAGCAGTAAATCTGGCCTTCTTTTGACGAGTTGAATTTCTGGAGCATCACCAATTGTGGGTTTGATTACAGGCTCAGATGGCCAGAAAAAAAAGAACTTCTGTCTGAAACACCTTAACAGGTGCCAATGTTCTTTTTATTTTCAACTTCCCAATGATGTTCAGTAGGTAAAGGATTTTACTGATTAATTGTTGTAACGGTCTCTCACCAGAAGAGGGCATTTAGATGCTGACCCTACTCTGAGCTCTATACTCCATGCAGTGGAACACACCAGAGACTCAAATGTTAACTTTACCTGGTATACTTCTCTGAAATGCTACTCAATTTAGTATTACCATTAATGCTGGCATTTCGGCGTATTCTGGGCGGTTATGAGTTTGGGGTTTTCCTCCCATATTTCCTATCCACATTTTAACACAGAAACCATATTACCACACATTGGTCTAAACAACTTACTAAACCCTTAAAATTAATCAAATGTGTAAAAGAAATCAAAACCATGTGCTGTAGTGCACTATACAGTACTTGTACGTGAATACGATTTAATCACATGGAAGGTGCCATATATCTTGCCGCGATAACCTTGACATAAGTTCGTATGACGCAAGAAACACTTTTCTTCACAGACCTATAGCGATAATCAAAACATTTTTAACAGAGTTATCTTAGATACGATAGCACAAATTGTATTAATATCATGAACAGTTAAGTTATGTTTAAATCCTAAAAATCGAGTCCTAAAGCACAATGCGAGGACTGTCCTATCCCAGGACTGGCGAAAGCGCATGGTGCATTTCTGAAGTCTATGTCAATCAATTCTAAATATACGGTTTTCCATTCCAACTTCTCTGATGGTTATGAGTCACACTGGGCTCTAAAACAATCAAGGCGAAAACGTTCACTATATCACGTCTGTCCGGCTCTGAGCTTGCTGGCCACTCAATCGACTATATCCCAGACCACATTTGGATAAAGAAAACCCGTTAACGTACTTTATACACTAACATCAAATTGATTAAATACGTTTTCAAGCGGTTTTGTAATTTGTCAGAGATTTTATTTGAACAAATAGGCTAAAACAAAAAAGCGCACGTAGACATACGGTCAATTAATCCTCCACGGTCGAAATCTGTGGATATTCAAGGTACAATAAAACTGCGTTAGCGTATTTTAAACGGGGTTGTGATATAAACTATATGCTAGTGATTTACTTTTTAAGAGTGATAAGGTTAAAACACACCAATTCACCTAACAACGCCAGACTTCAGAAATAAAGTAGCCATTATAGTATACGTGCATCATAGTCATTTGTTCTTGTATATTCGGAATCGGCTGATAATGCATAGCCTAATGACATCTTTAGATAGCTTCTTCAATGCGTTCACACACAACGTGCAAGATAAAAAAAATCCTAGACTAACGCATCCATAAAGCATTACACGTAGACGTTGAACGTCCAATACTTAAATGTGTTCTTACCTGTTTCTCTCCAAACGGCCTGTGACTGGGATAGCTAGGATCTGTTGAACGGAGAGTAGGCTGATGCAACACAAAGCAACCCGCAAAATCGACAGCATCTTGGGACGAGTTCTCACACCCCCTGGGAAGGAGGGGGTTACGAAACCACCTACTGTAGAAGATATTCTATTCCCACGGGAGAAAACTTCCAAAAGTCCTGGTACTTCTGATATTCAGGCAACAATGTGTGAAGCAGTCAATTATTCCTGTGATAGACAGAGAATAAAATACATTTTAATAGTCTTAAATATGCTCCCCAACAAAAATCTGTTATTTTCTATAAATATTAAAAAGGGCCTGTAGTACACTTATTCAGTAAATTTAAATTCCGTTTATACCACTTGCAGGTTTAATTTAATTGGTGAATGACGTACAAAGTGCAGAAAGCCAATTAAAGACAATTCTAAGGAAAAAATATTCAGCAAAAACTATTTTGCTGAATATAGCAAGTTTTGCAAATAGTTTTACGTTTTATTTATAATATTTCATTATACATTTAATAACTATCAAATATAGTTGATTCGGTGATAATTCATGTTACCAATCTCTTACCTAAACAACGAGTGTTTTGTTGCAATATTCTTGATTTTTTTAGTATTTTCCCAAGGATCTAACAAAGCGTTGGTCCAGATCAGGTTCTAAGACTGAAGTCCTGAAGCTGATCGCAGGCTGACTTAGTGCGTTTTAAAAATTAAGTAGGCGGGACTGAATCTACACTGTACCTGATAGGCTACGTTAGTCGTGTGTGTGTTAGTTCAAGTGTGTCATTTAGAAGTAGGCTACTGTAGCTTCACGTTTTTACCACTGACTGACAAAATGATTTTAGTACTTGACTGGTAAAATTGAATCATCGTTCACACAACCTCCAATAACTTTGAGAAAACATGTTAAACGTCTCCTACATACATTTATATTTATATTTCATGTGGTTTGTATGGCTCTTTTCATTAATTCCAAAACTTGTCTCTGAAAGATTTTTGGCATTTTCTCCAAATAATTTTCCCTTCTTCTATCATCAGTTTTTCACCTCCTCCATTCTCCCTCTCCTTTATCTTTGCTGTCAATGCCACATGTGCCTGAGGGATAAGAACAGATATGTTTTTTTGTAGATTCCTCAGAATTCGGGAGAGACACACCCATTGCTGCCCCTTGTTACATTTGTGACAAAACCTTAAACTTTCTTTTTTTTTCTTCACAAACCTTTATCTATTTCCTAAAACAAGGAAATATTACTGTACACCGAGGACCATGTGATTTATAAAAATGACAAATTACAGGACCCAATGTTGTAGCTTTAAAAACTATGTGCAAGTAATTTTTCTAAGACATTTACTTAGTGTTTGAATTTGTGTTTAGTTACCACAGTTTAGATGTGTTATTTACATGTTTAGACCTGTGTATTAAAAAATTTACGCTGATGAATCACAAATCATATGTCACTTCAGTGGCAGAGTGGGCGGGTCCCTAATCTCCGATTGTAACAAGAATGCACACCTAAACCCTGTCCTGAATGTTTCACATGTTAATAAGACTGTATTGTCAGAATGTAACATACCTACTCGCAAAACAGCATAGAAACGTTACTCAACAATACATTCAGAGAAACCAAAACTAAATTGTGTTTTTCCACAGTTCACTACTGACTAAATGTACTGGATACTGCAACATTTCTTACCCACTGTTGGTGTTAGTGTGTGTATCAGCAGTGTTAAAGGCTTTGAAGTCCTCCATTTGTTTCTCACCAGCATTGTAATATCATGCATATTAGTGCCCATACAAGTAATAGCCAATAGCAGCCTAAACCAGCCTGCTATTCCAGGTGAAAGAAAAGGATACACTCCCTGTTACTTAAAAGAAGGTAAACTGCAAGTCAAAAAACTGAACCCTTCGATAGCTATCAGTCAGGTCAAACCTGTTACAGTTTATATGTGTGTCATGTTAAACCATATAGCATATATAAACCACCTATACACATGTTATTCCTCTGTGTTGAACATGACTGCATCCATAGAAACAGGAGGATTAAGCTCCCAGGACTTGACCGAAGGTCTATCTTTATTCATCATTATGGTGAGCGGAGCTTAATCAAGGAGAAATGGCGTTGTCCTGCTCTCAAGATGGCCTCTAAGATTCGGCCAAAGATTTATTTAAAAACATCAGCAGGGAGGATTCAGGTATCTAATTGGTTCCAACTGCCAACAGTCTCTGTAAGATGGCGTCCATTGGATAGAGAAGCGTCCGGGTCGGCTGTACTCGCTGAATCTGACCCATTTACGTAACAGCGGCCTACAGGGCATGTGGCATCGGCCCTGTGAACCAGTGATTGGCCTCGATGAACAGTGGAGTTACCGCCTGGTTTGATCTTTCAATCAAACCATGCGCTGGTGTCAGCCAACTAGTTGTTTGATGTGGCCATTAGTGTGCATGAGTAAGTGCTCTGTGCGTGCGCCAGCCGGTGACTGCAGCACAACAAGCCGTGCTTGAAAATAGCCTCCCAGTTTCACTCACTCTGGCTTTGAAATGGACCGACCGGGAGCTCCCTGATGTCCCGTCAAGACTGTTCTGGAGTCACGGTCAAGCGATCAAAGGCAGAGGATCTTTGAGCGCCACTGGTTTCTCTATAAGTCCGTCCTTGTCTCGGTTGAAGTGAGATTGTTGGCGTCCAAGACTGACCGATTGGTTATGGAACATATTCCATGCCATAATGTGTTTTAAAAAATCGTCTGGGCTGTCAAATTCATGTGTATACATTGGGGTCAGGGTATGTGTCTGCTGACCCGTTTCTGAGGAGGAAAGCCACGTAAACACATTGCAGAGCTGTAGATGGTTTTCAGTTGAAAACCACTCAATCGTTTTAGCTTTAGTACTGAGTTGATGTACATACAAACACACAACGCCTGGGACGCAAACTGCTTCGGTTTTCAAGAACCTTGAATGATCTCAAGATCTGCATCCTAACATAAACTGTTTCATATTACCTCCCCATACCTGTATTTTCTGTGAAGCCACGTTTGAGTCATAACTCCAAGCTCTTTGATATTTCCATTATTCCTTGAATAATATTGTATGCGGAAACTGTGAACAACTAAGAATGTATTCCCAGAGCTATTTACTGCTCTTTCTGCCCATTCAGACAAGTGACAAAGCCGATCATCGAGAGCATCTGAACATCACAGAGAAGTGATTTTGTTATCTTGTAATTGCTGCCCCCTAGTGAACCTCCCATCTGCTGAATATGGAAAGCAAAAAAAAGACATCTATTGACATAAGCCAAGCCTAAAATGATGTTCCTGATGTTACTTTAAAGGGTTCCAGAGTGAAAGACTGTTTTGGGATCTGCTATTTTAAAGAAGTTAATGGATGAAAATTTCGACTTAATTCTTCATGACAACCTGGTCACCGGGTTGGACATTTCTATTTTCTTGGCTGACCTTTGCTGACACCCAGTTGACTACAAGAAGATGTCTTGGAGATGTCCGTGACCCGGCCGACCCCTGAATGGGAATTACGTACGGATGCGTCCTCTAACCTACGGTCCCAGATAGAAGATAAACATAATTTGCTAGCATTATTTTGTAAAACACACAAAAACAAACACGATGAAGTTTGGACTTTTCTTTGTAATGTTATGCACCATTAAATCCTCTATGAAGCTTGTTTTGGAGACTTGTTTTCCCACCGGGCTAAGCATCCCTGAACTCCCTTGGGCGCAGTGGCTCCCCCCATCAAGTTGGTTTACTCTGCTTGTTTGGGATGGCGTGCAACCAAGTATGTTTGCATGGCTAGTTGTCCCTCTATTTGACAGCTCACTGCCAAGTTTGTTTGCGTGGATCTTGTTACCATTGAGGGAGTTGAAGGAGTTGCAACGATTGACCTATGGTGGGTGGGGAGGGCCTGGTGTGCCTATTCCACGGGCAAATGAGGGAACCTTTCTCTGTGTGGTGAAAGATGATAGCAGCGACGAGTTCTTGTTGCTAGGTGGATGAGCGAAGACAGTGCCCCACTGGGCCGCGTTTAACTGGCTAAATCACAGTATCAAATAGCCAATCAAATGAATAATGAATGACTGTATCAGCATGACCTTGTGGAATCAGTTAAGTGTAAACCAACTGTAGTCTGTCCCAGGCATGCATGGTTCATTCAGTCCTTTGTTAACCAGGCAACCATTATGCACGCAGGTCTGTCAGCACCGTGAATGGACATCCAATTACAAAAGGTATCGAATGAATTAATCTTGCCTTTACCTTCAGTTACATTCAGAAAAGTTCTAGCACCTGGCAGCCCAGGGGAATCTGTCACCACCAACACAGCGATTCGTCTCAGAATGTTGTGAGTTAAAACACTAATGGTAAAGAGCTGGAGGACACAGTTTACTGTACACTTAGCCCTCTGTTACATTTGTTATTGCATGTACAGGTGGTTGCACAAGGCTCCAGGGCCACTTTCTGGTGGAACTGGCCTCCCTTACAAACTGCAAACTGGATCAAGTAGCTCTCCATAACAGCCAGAACTTGCATTTTGTTTGTTCTTTCATTCCCATTGCAGAAAAACATAATTGTTTCAGTTCATATTGAGTTTGTGCCTTCCATATGTAGTGAAATGACCAGAAAACAAGTGTCATCCTTATGATGTACAGGGGACCATCAGCTAACCCCTCTGACATTCCTGGGACGTCCTAATAACAAATTTTTTGCTTCGCAGTGAAACGATTGTTCACTATCAAAGCATGAGACACTTGGAGAAGTGAAACTGTTTGATTGCTGCTCTCATTGGCCTCATTAAAGACATACACATGCTTCCTTCATCGCGGAGGATGAGCAATTGAACACTGGATGTCCCAAGATGATCTATAATTTGCTAGCCACTTCCTGTATGTTGGTCTGTTGGCAGGAAGTCACATGATTCTGGCATCCTGCCCGGCATTTCAGCTCTTAGAGTTGTAAGTAGGCTGTGTGTCATCAGTTAGAATCAGTGTCAGGAGGAGCTGACTTTCCCTGTTTTTGTCACTGTCTGTGTGACTGTCTAGGACAACAGTAATCAATGTGGGAGATGAGAAACCGGAACAAATACTGTAGCAGGCTCACCCTGCTTCCTTCGTCAAAGTCTCTTTACCCAAAGCAATGGTGCTTAGAACTGTAACAAATGTTTACCTGTTTACCTATGCAGCATCAGAACCAGCTGTGTCGTAAACATAGTTTAGCCACATACCTTTTCAGGCAAATTCATTGAAAGTACAGAGAGCATTTTATTTTTACTGCAACGCGTGAGTATAGATCATACAGTAGCTAGTTGACGGTGTATATCCACTCTTCTTTATTATTGTTTTTATCACAACACCACTAATAACAACAGTATCCCAATCTGATTGTAAACCAGGGCCTGGATGCTCCTTATAGAGGCCCACTGGTGCAGTGGGAGAGGACAGGAATTTTAGTAGTCGGCCCTTGTTGTCTCCAGAGGGAAGCTGGGGACCTGACACTGAGACGATGCAAGAGACGAGTTCATTAGAAAGACATTGCCTTTCTCAAGGCATTGGGGCAACTTAATCAGTGTGTCTATTGTACCTAAGGCCAGGAGGCCCTAGCTCATTGTCTCATGTCTCCATAGCTACAAAAAATGTAATTACACACCAGAATGGTTGCTTACATGGTTCATTTTGAGCCCAATGTAGAAAACCAAGATATTTGACTTTGCCTACTGGTAGTAGGTGATGTTGAAGGCCATGTTACATGCAGCTTTGAGACACATAGACCATCACTCTCAACCTGACTCACTGCCGGCATGTCAAAATAACGTCACTCTATTGTCATGAATTATTCATCTCAATTTGCTGTCGGGTTGACATTGTGCTCACTCAATGTGGTGACACCAATCGTGTGAAGGCTATAGAGAGGTTTTACAAAACACCCAAGAATATGAATATCCATATGGCAGAATGTTTTGAATCCCGGAGCGATAAGTCATTTGTGTCAAAGGTCACAGAGCAGGAAGGTTTGGAATTTTTTCCTTGGCGTCAGAAAACAAAGTTACATGTATTAGTCCCAAGTGCTCTGCAGTTTTACAGTGGCATCTGCCAAACAAAAATGTTTTCATTTTTCCATCTTCTTGTTTTGATCCTATTAAACATGGCCATTGAGAATGTTACTATTATCTGTAACAAACATCCCGTGTAACAACCGTCTAAGTCTATTAGAGCATTTAATAAAAATAGATTTTAAAAGAAAATTTGCTAAATACATTTAGCTTTTAAAGATTTAAAATTTTCTGAAAAAGCTGAATTTACTTAAGTAATACTTATTGTGTTTCATTTGGGCTGCTTTTTGATCACTTCTGGTAGATGCTCTGTTTCCAGATTATTTCAGGAATGACATGCAAGATAGGAACCCTTGCGACAGTGGGGAAGATATGTTCTCTTGTTTACAATTTTAGAAGTTATGTGGTGATTTATACGGTTTGTGATTGAGAGGTATACAATTATAAATTGATTTGTGAGATTACATCATTTTACAAGTTTAGCTTCTGTTTAGTTGAACACAAAAAATTAAGTTTTGCATCCAAAAAGTGCTGCATTGCTAGACCATTTAGTTAACTTTTTTTGCAAGGGACCTACACCCCACTACATTCACGGGACGTAGTGGGATATTTTTCTTATAGCCATGCGCCCCTCCCTGTAACCCAGTGCGCAGACTCTTCACACTACGCTGTCAGGGCTCGGCATTCTGACAGTATGGCGGCGGGATACAGCAGGAAGGATGCTGTCGCCCGTGATATGTTTTTCGCCAACAGAATGTGAGTGGAATATCGACGGTAAAGGGAAAGGATACAGCATTAAAGACCTGTCTCCATGAACTCCGAAATGGCCCGTCTTGCCGACTACTTCGTAGTGGTTGGTTACGACCTGGATAAGAGAGGTGAGTGTTGGGCTAGGTCTTTTCATAGCTAAGTGCTAGCTAGCCAATGCTATCGTATTAGCCACGGTTCAGCCCTGGTAAACAGGAGGCGGGGTAAAGGGAGGCGGGGACGGGCCGGTACGGGACAAAACGACGTCCCATTACTGTGGGGTGTCTAATCCGGCCGGGCACGGAAATACAAATCGCGGATTTCAAAGGCCTCTCGAGATAATTTAAATCTTCTTCAACCCACAGACAATCTGGGAACTAGTGTCATTTCAAACCACAAGGAAGGTGAATGTGTGCATAGTTGTATCGTTTGCTGTCATGCAAGAGTGTTACTATAACATAACGAACGTAGTTTGCTACTAGTCAACGAATATCGAAATTCCCTTTCAAGCTTTAGCAGGCTAGGTGGCTGTTGTTACTAACTAGTTGCGTGTTAGAGGAGACAACCGAACGGCCGATACATACAATAATAAGGGTATATTAAAACTCCTCGTTATTTAACCAGCTAAGTAGGATCTGTCAATAAAACGAAACAGTGAGTGTTCTCGTAAAGCGAATGTTGAACATTTGCGTCTGACGAGATTTAACATAATGAAGCCGAAATCAAAAGCACCAGTTGGTCAGTAGTTTTTCTAGGTTGGTCGTTCGAATAAGCAAAATTACATAGTTGATTCATTAAAGCCTAACTGCTGTGCGTGTGAAGAACCAACGCTTGACGTAAATATTGTAGGAATGGAATAATTGTTGCTTTGTTTTCTTGGTATGTTTTTGTTTGTGGATTAACCTAGATGGAACCCAGTAGAAGCTCAGTCCGTCCTTCTGTTGTGTTATTTGGGCTTGGAGTGTTTCAGACTGTTGTCTGACACTCTCTGCGTTTGTTCCGTGGCCTAGATCTGTGCGGTATAATGGCTAGTTCAGCATGAAAAATTCAAGATGCCTTACCCGAAGAAAGCGTGTAGCAAGTAGGAAACGTGTAAGGCGGTGGTCTTATTTATAGAATGGATTTGTCAATTACTTATTTAGATGGAGCATGACGAATTGGAGTAACATAAATCCTATGTATCTAAAATAAAGGAGAAACGGCATTGTGTACCTATTTTGTGGCTGACAACGAAAATGGACAAAATGGCTTTATTCTTCTTTGCATGTTCTGCATCACTGAAGGGGCCAAGATGTGCAGGGATGGGTGACAGGATGTTATAATATGGATGCTGCACACACTGCAGAATGTCTCTCCTTCCTGTTTCTACCCCGCTGCTCTTGCTGCTGGATGCAGACTAGGCCTGTGAAGCATCTGGAAAGCAGACATTAAAACCCCAAGCGCTGAGGTGATCAAGGAGAAATGAGGCCTCTGTACCCAATAAAAAACAACACTTAGAGGTGATGATCATTGGGCTCGAAACACTTCTACAGCAGCCCAGTGCCCGTATTAAAGAACGTATCGCTGCGTCATGAATCTTATTCTTTAAATCATGCATTTAACTTTTCAACAATGCAAACATGTTGTGACAGGCTTTCTTTATCACTGACTGGAAATGCGTTACCTTAAGTGGATTCCCACTCCTCTGCCAGCTGATCGATACTCCAGCCTAATGCTCTTTCATCTGTCAAACGGATGTGTTCTCCTATGGGCAATGACATCATCTTCAGGCATGACTTTCTCATGCCAGACAGGGCTTAGAGAGCGGCAGGTGGCTTGTTCCAACAGTGCAGGTGTAGTGTTACTCCTGTGTTTTGACATACACACACCCAAACATTGACACAGGCCTGGAATGTTTCATAACCGTCGCGGCTGACTGACAAATCGGGTGTGCGAGGTGATCCACGTTCGCCGATTGCTACCTGTGACTGTTTTGTGTTGTAACATCGCTGTCTTTCCAGGGAAGATGTGTACAATTCAGGAAGGTGGACAGTCTTCTGCCCGCACACATCTTTCAATGAAATGCCTTTAGGAACAAGTAACACGGGGACGTGCAATGCAGAGCACTTCTCCAAACATAACCTCTCCTCACCGTTTGGGACCGTTTGGGTCCAGGGCGTGGTTTCACAGTAGTGTTGGGAGGGTAGGACACACCCCTGCCTGGGCGGCATCAGCTGACCCGAAGCCTGTGCCTGCCGCTCCCATTCACACACAGGGGTGTTGTGTTGCTTGTCATTGTTCTCCGCTCTGGATCTCGGCGACATACTTCACATGTAGAACCAAGATGGCCGATCTGTGGCCCAGGTGCGGTCGGCCTGACTGGGGTTCTTTCTTGACTGCGTGCAGCTCTATTTTGACAGGCACCGAGAACACCGCAGCTTATCGGATACTCCGTCCGCAGGGCTCCCGGACCCACAGGAAATGGGAAAGGGGACCTCTGGGAGATGTTCCGAGCGAGAATCCAGGTTGTCCTGTGTTGTGCCTCTGTGCTTTATGACACCGGGAGAAGCTGTGTGCTGGCGTGTAAGTGGGGAGCTGAGCTGTTGGTCGTTTTGTAGAAGGCTCATGTGTGGCCGCATTCCATGCTCAGCTGCAACACCCCCCCCACACACACACACACACACACAGCTCTCCATTCTCACCCTTCTTTTCGAGCTCCCCCCCCCAGCTGCTGGAGGGGTGTTACTGTTTGGATGCCCTAGTGGGGGAATGGACAGACTGCAAGGGTGGTTGTTTTTCATGCAGGAGTGACAGATCTGGCCCAATGACATGGTCCCGACCAAAGCTCAGCACGACCCCTTCGCTCCCCTCTCAACAGCCCGCTGCCCCGCCAGAGGCCTCCCGGTCCCTGTAGAGGAGGGGAACATGAAGAACGGCACTTCCAGGAGGCGTGCAGAGTTGTGTCCCGTGATGCAATAAAATGGCGAATGTCAACAAGTGAGCAGCCTTCTCGCCGGTACCGGTCACCATGAATGTCGGCCCGTTTGAGTGGGAGAAAGACGGCTAAGTGAAACGGCGGCACGCGATGGATACGCTACGGACCAGCCGGAGAGGGGGAGCCATCGCTTCCTCTCTGGGCGAGCTGCATCCACTCAGGACCTCCAGAAATAGACCCTGACAATCTGTCTTTCATAGGGGACTGGGAAGGACAGAGCGCCGAGTGTGTGACGTGCGTGCCGACGTGCTTCTGTGTGTGTCGCTGTACCAGTTAACAGAGTCCTGTGTCCTCAGTGCCTCTGTTTTGGGCCTGGCGTGTTTCTGTGTCTTTAGTGCCTCTGTTTTGGGCCTGGCGTGTTTCTGTGTCCTCAGTGCCTCTGTTTTGGGCCTGGTGTGTTCTTGTGTCCTCAGTGCCTCTGTTTTGGGCCTGGTGTGTTCTTGTGTCCTCAGTGCCTCTGTTTTGGGCCTGGCGTGTTCCTGTGTCCTCAGTGCCTCTGTTTTGGGCCTGGTGTGTTCCTGTGTCCTCAGTGCCTCTGTTTTGGGCCTGGTGTGTTCCTGTGTCCTCAGTGCCTCTGTTTGGGGCCTGGCGTGTTCCTGTGTCCTCAGTGCCTCTGTTTTGGGCCTGGCGTGTTCCTGTGCGTCCAAGTGTTTGTGACATGAAGAGTGACCGTGCTTTACCGCAGTCTGTTATGATGTGAACAATCAACACTGACTTAAGTCTTCCACGACACTGTCATTCACTGCATATTCTCATATCTTTCGTTGTCATTTAAGTGAGTCATTCCTACCATGTGGTTGTGTCCCAAGGGAAATGTCATTTCTTATTTAGAGTAAAATGCTTGAATTGGAAGTTTTTAAATACAAGGGCCGGTGTCCTTTTGTATAAAATCACACATATTGAGGTTGATAAGGAATTTAGCATTTATTATGTTCCTAAAATTACTTTCCACCATGTTGGCTGAAAGTATTTTATCTTTAATTGTGAAGCCCCTTTCCACAATGACATCACATCCGGGCAGTGTCATAGTTTTGTTTTTAAGTTTGAGAAAAAGTACCTCATTTAGTTTTTTCCCCCATGTAATGTGTCTGTATGTCTCACTCATTCAATTATAGAGAAAATGAGATGACGTTCAGTATTCTTAAGTATGTTTGGTAGAGTGGTTCAAATCCTGGCCCAGGGTACAACTTGCCAGTTCAGTTGTTTTGGGACCTGAAGCAAAGTGATATAAAAAGGTTGTTTGGAGCGAGCTAATTTCCTTAGTGACTGAGTGTGCTGTGTTATGTCTGTTAAATAATACATATATTCCCAGTGAGATATATCTAGAATTAAGCAAAATGAATAATGCATTTCCAGCGGCTCTTTTAAAGGCAGTGGCTTATCGAGGCCACAGACACTTGTACGTGATTGCCTGGTAATATGTTTCCTGTGACGCCCACTGGTGTGACTCTAGCCTGTGTTACACTAATCTGAGGTTGATGCTAACAGCTGCAGTATCAACTCAAATAAACAAAAACCAGGAACGCGAACAGAACGGCATAAATGGCCAAGTTCCCTAAAGGCAGTTTCATTGGCCCGCTTACCCGGTAGTGTGTAGTCTTGACTTCCACTGCAATTGGAAGTTGAGCTATGAAACCAAGAATCTGAACTACTTTTAAGAACAGCGATGGCAGATTTGCGTGCTATAAAACCTCTCCACACTTGAGTTTTTTTCTCTTGCGGTGTAGTGAGTGAAACGCAAACACTGTATAAACCCCTGTTTTAATGCCACCACTTTCAAGTAAAACTGCATTTTTATATTCAGTTTAAAGGTAACATTTTAGATTTTCTTTGAAGTGACTTTCGGCCACATAATGCAGCTGTCAGTGTCACCTGGAAATTCCGCACTTTGTCCCAACTCGGATGGAGGTGTTATCATCCTAGAAGGCAGCTTGGAAGTACTCAGTAACTTCTTGTGTAGAACAGTCCACCGTTTTGTATGCATGAAGTAGTGTTAGGAATTATGTTAGCCAGGCAAATTACTTTCGTTTCTCAGCTCAATGCTGTCTTCCTGCAGACATGTGAAGCATCACCGGTCCCTGCTCTGACCTAGACGGAACGTTAGGCTGACTGCTCTCTCAACCAGGGGCCTTATGCTCATGCCTTCGGTCCAACCCATATGGGTGTGGCTATTTCATTGCCGCCCGTCTGCCCTCAAGTATTCTCCTTATTCATGAGGTAGGACGGCTGCCCCGAGCCCTGCAGTCTGCCCCCCACACACACAGACATCTAGTCTCTAGTCTTTCTCATGCGGAGACTTTGGTGGTCTTCCCTGGAATTTGAAGAATGCGTTTCCCCTCACCCCTCCTCTGCCCGGGCCTTTTCCCCTTAACGGCAGGACTGGACTGGGGTAACTCCCCTTAAATGCCAGGACTGGGGTAACTCCCCTTAAATGCCAGGACTGGGGTAACTCCCCTTAAATGCCAGGACTGGGGTAACTCCCCTTAAGGCCAGGACTGGACTGGGGCAACTCCCCTTAACGCCAGGACTGGGGCAACTCCCCTTAAGGCCAGGACTGGACTGGGGCAATTCCCCTTAAGGCCAGGACTGGACTGGGGCAACTCCCCTTAAGGCCAGGACTGGACTGGGGCAACTCCCCTTAAGGCCAGAGCAGGACTGGGGCAACTCCCCTTAAGGCCAGGGTTCGGGCCGGGATGATTCCAATCCTCCTAGGGTAATTGGGTGGTGGGATGGATTATGTATGTTTGGCCCCACAGTTTGTATGCGGTCAGGACCCTCTTTCTGTTTTCTCTCTGAAAGAAGGAATTATAATCTGGCGTCCCGCTGTTTGATCCGATCCCGCATAAAGCATCTGGTTGGGGTCAGAGGGAGCCACTATGATTGGTCCTGGGTTGTATAAGGTTTTCCCTGATTGGTTGGTTGTTTTGTTGTGGTTATTTCTTTAGACAATCACCCCTGCCCCTCACTCCCACCAGGAAAAGCTCTTTGATTTATGCGATCTTCCGCTGTCCTGCACCCACCTTTCATGCACCCCCCCCTCCCCCATAGGTCACCCCGGGTTTAAGTGTCTCTGTAACACTGCTCTGCAAAATGAAGGGAACACATAATCATCTCAGTATGATACCAAGTCAATTATACTTCAGGGATGTCAGTCTGTGCAATTAGCTATTATGAATACATGTCACCTGGAGAGGCATCAGCAAGACAACCACCAAAAAGTGAATGGTTTTGCAGGTGGTGGCCACAGACAATTGCTCTCTCCTTGTCCTCCCTGACTAATTCTTCTCTAGTTGTACGTTTTGCCCGGTATCTGCTCCTGTGTGTGGAGGAGCAAGAGGAGCCCTGCTTGAGCCCTATGAAACGACATGCTGCAGGCAACTGGTGTGTTACTGACCAAACTGTCAGAAATGAAGTTCACGAGGGCCTGATGTCCTCTAGTGGGACCTGTGCTCTCAACCCAGCATGTGCAGCTTGATTCCTGGAGCACAACAAGGCCTGGCCTCCTGTGACCAGAGTGTGTAGGCAGGTACTGGATGGTACGAAGGTATTGATGCCATTGACTGGCCCTCACTTTCCCGCTACTGTGCTGCAGCCAAGTAGCACCACAGACGCTCTCCTGGAGCTCACTGATGCCCTGATTCAGGTCTGTTAGGAAGATACTGTACTGTTAGCGGACAATTAGTTATGTTTTAGAAGCATTTAATTATCTGTAGCTGCAATCCAGCAGAATCAGAACCGTAGCTCAGGCAGTGCTTTAGTGTGATGAGAGGAGCAGGGAACCACAGAGATGGCTAACATGTCAACTCACGCTGGCCTGGTAAACAAACCTACAGCGTGTATTCATCTTTCTTGAAGGTTGACTGGGTCTTAGATTGCACAAACCAGGGGTGCCCAAACTAGGGCCCATGGAGACCATGGATTTGGCCCGTCACTCCATACAATATAATACAGTGTACCCACGGCCTTCAGTCAAGTTAGATTTTTGGCCCTTCATAGGAAAAGGTTTGGGCACCCCTGGCTTAGACTGAGAGAACCTAGTAGAGCTAGCTAGCATTGCTAGTCTAATTGAGAATACCAAAAGTTTGACTGTGTGCTCTCTCTCCTTCCAATTTATTTTATTGGCTAAATAGCAAGCCTAACATATGATGCAATGCCCTGTCCTCATTTTAACCCATAGTTCATTTGAATTCCTTTCTCGATTGAGGCTGCAGCATGAATTCATGTGCCAATTTATTATTTTCCTTTTTTCTTTCATTATTTTGATGGTAACTGATATGGTAACAAATAAGATAAATGCTCCGATGAAGGTTGGTTTAATTAAAGCTAAAACATTGAAAGCTGGTTGAATAAAAGCAACTGTATATAAAAACAATTGAAAGCTGCATGCTTTGTCCATTTGTCATATCCCAAGCAAATCCCTACGGTAAAAACTGTTCATGTAACAAGGGCCAGATGTAGCTAAAACACCACGGTTACCACTACCGCTCTCATGATCAGCGCCAAATGATCTTACATGGGTTTTGGGACTCGAATGTGAAAGATCATTGAACTGTTCTACACTTAATGGTGACAGCAGCTGTCCTCCATCAGCAAATTCATCCAATGTAAGTTCCAATCTTCATTGAAAATGATCCCCAATGTTTAGAAGGTGTTGGCTTAAGAACACACTCTGGCAAATGCATTTTGTATGTGTCTATCACTTTGGTGTTTTGTGTTTGATTGTCAGCTGAATTGGTTTCCTCAGTACAGCAATAATGCCTGTTGCATTGCAAAATTAATTTCTTCTGCAGTGTTTTCTCTTCTACACTAAGGACCTAGGGAAAAGTTGCAGGGACGCGAAGGTGCGTGATTTAATGTTAATTGACCGCACAGAAGAAAGTTATAACTCTACCTACAATTCAGTTGCTCCCCAACATTTACTTATGTGAACCTAGATGTTTCAAATGACAAGCATGTGCTCTTTATACAAAATGTCAGCATCGGGTCCTAAGAAGACAAATAAAATCAATGACAGTACTCTGGGTAAAGCGTGCTTTCTGTTCTCGTTCTACTGTGTCTTATGAAGGAACTAATTACTACTGGATTTACATCAGCGAGAGGCTACATATGCTAATCAATGACTGAACTCCGTTTAAGTTGCGTGTCATCTGCACTGTGTGCTGCTAGCTAGCCAGCCATGTTCACCGTGAATGTGTGTCATTCTCCAAGAGCATGGTGCCCCTTCATGAACTGTTGCAAGATCTTGACCTCAATCCGTAATCAGTGATAAGTAAAATCCAAAACACTGCTTTTGGACCAGGGTACGAAAGGTTTTATGACCAAGCAGGCATGTTCTGTACTGTGAGTGTATTGGCTGAATTGAAGAGTTTCATACACAGAATGTCTTTACGGTTTGGTAGAGGAAATGGTGTGTTTCTGAGGGCCACAAAGCCTAGAATAAAGTAGAAAGAGTGAAGTAGTAAAACGACAGGGCTGTAGTTTGAGGGATTGCTTGTTGGTCACGGCGCAGTACTTTTGTTACAGGAAGTGTATTTAGGTTACATTTTAGGATACAACCTCTTTCTCTCAGAAGAGAGGACTTCCTCTCCTGGAAAGCGCACTTTTTTTTGTTTTGGAGGTTTTCGAGTGTGGGGGCGGATGGAATGGGGTATTCGATTTGCAGGAAGGATGTGAGTTTGTTGAAGAGGTTTTTGCACAAAGAAAATGTCCCTCATGGTCACCATGGTGATGGTGGTAAGCCCCCCTCACCCCCCCCCCTTGTCTGTCTGCAAGCCAGTTTGGGTTGCTACCGGAGACCGCTTGTAAATAAACTGGGTTCATCTGTTTTACATGGGGATACTTATGATACAGGTGTCTGCCTGCTATCCCACCTGCTGTCATTGTGCTTCCCACCCAGGCGTTAAACCAAGTATGGGCTGGGTGTGCACTGCTGCATTGTTTCTGTCTTGGCAGAGAGAAAGCGCTGTCCGACTATGTGACAGAGAGGGCCCTGTGGACGGGTGTGGTGATAGGCTTGTTAATCGTGTTACAGGTGCTGCGTGGGTTGTATGTGTGAGGGACAATGCATTGCGGATCGGTCTTGCGGTACAAACTGGGGCTGCAACACCTTGTCAGTGGCGTTGACAGTTAATGTTAAAGCTGCCCGCTATAAAATCCTCTGACATTTTTAGATTTCAAGACCCCATCGTCAGACTACAGCCAGTCACTATTCATTCCACCGGTCTAACTTCTCCAACACGGCGTTTTAGTCTAAGGCACTATGGATGAGCCTGCGTTGCAACTTTAGTACTGGTTCTTCATAACCTCTTGTTAAACAGGGAGACCTTTCTTTTTCTCTTTCTGTTTAGCTTTCGTGTCCTTCATA
>JACXGK010000071.1:141915-164614 GCA_016801125.1 Novumbra hubbsi
ACACAGCCCCTCCCGCCCCCTAACACAGCCCCTCCCGCCCCTAACACAGCCCCTCCCGCCCCCTAACACAGCCCCTCTTTCTTCTTCTGATCATGTTAATAGGCCTTAATTGGATCTGTACACTACAGGGCCTTATATACTACATTAATCTTTAACATGTAACGGCCAGCCAGACTTTTTATTTAATTGCTGGGTCATTACCATCATTATTAGAACTGCCAGTAGTCTACTTAGGGATTTATTTAAATGGCTGTAGCATTTTGGTTGTCATTACTTTGCCTAGTAGGTGATAGCTGCAGGCTGGTTCCAGGCGGTTTGAAACTAACCATCGTGCTTAAATGTGTATACGAGTGCCCGACGTCAATCCATGGCACGGCACATTTGATTCACATGTCCACCACCTTTGCACAGTTCCTGTTATCAGCGTATGGCGTCTTGATTACAGCAGATAACAAAACTGATGACTGCTCTCATCTTTCTTTAGCTGTAGCCTTTTGAGAGGTGGAAAATGTCTTCTCATGCAGTGTCCCCCACTCATTATCAGTAAACGATGGCTATTTTTCTTAGCAGAGAGCAGGAATTCGTTAAAAAAGACGCCGGCAAGTTAGCGGCCTCAGACATTCTTGGATTGTGCAGCGTGACGGGTTGATCTCTTCTATCACCTGCGTTTTGATACGCCCACGGCCTACGCCCTTATTCCTTTGAGAAAATATTCTGCCCCCGCGCCATGTTCGACTTACCTGAACAGCGTGGGTTGTGACATTTAATGAGCGTGTAACCTTAGGTTAGAGATGATCTGAAATCTACAGCAGCCTCGATCTAGAGCAGCCTGAGACCCGCTCCAGTGGAACGTGTCTCGTACTGAAATATGTGCCAACGACAGCGTCGTGTTCTGTTAGGCAACACCCTCACCGTCATGCGGTTCCTGTGTTGTCCGGCCAGAGTTGACCCGCGGGTCGTGAGTTACGCTACGTGTGCCGGCCTTGGCCACTGGTTCACCTCTGTAACACGGACCTGATAGGGACTCGGGGCCTTGGAACATGTCTGTTTCCTGGTGTGTATGTGGTCATTGTTGGCTTCTGAGCTCTATATGGTTGAGTACATGGAGGGGTAATTGTCAGGATATGTGTGCGTATGACATGTGTCATAATTCTTGTTTTAAATATTTGTGTTAAACACACATAAAAATGACGGGATGTTACAGACATTCGTTTTTATTTTTATTATTAATGAATTCATTATTGCAATTGTTTTTTTTTTTTTTTTTTTTATTGCAGGTTTGGGCCTAGGGCTAAGCGGTGGAGCTGTGTTGCTTGGCAACCTTGACACATGTCTCCTCTGTCCAGAGTATTTTTCATTCTGAAACAGAAAGGCCTCTTCTTTTAAGGCGGACGTCAAGCATGCCAACAGCTTGTGGAAAGTCTCTGAAAGCATTGAGGTCCCGTAGAGAGGAGAAACAGTGCAGAGGGGATCCATTAGCAATACCGCTTCAACGTTTCAAGTCGGTGTGTTTGTGCGCGTCCTTCATGGTTGTTATGAATGGAGATCTTAGGATTTTCAGTTTACTGTGGTAGATTGCCAAATGGTTGACTAAACACCCTGTAGGCTGAGAATTGATCAACTAGATCTGAGCTCCTGGGTTTGCTCGGAGTCTCTGGTGTGCCGAAATGCAAAGACAATGGAGAGTATCTGTGTCAATCACACATGCATCCTCACTTCACAGAAGTAACACATTCACCTTTTGCTACCGGTGTTCTGTCCAGTGACATGCATCAAGCAGCACACAGAATGCATGGCAACTGGCTCGGCAGGGCCGTGTTTCGAGACATGTACTCTGGTGTAATGTAATGCAAGACCGAGGACAACGCTGCTGACCAAAAACCTGTCTGTGTGCTTGTCTGTATCTGTCTGTGACCAAAAATGCTGTCTGTGACTTCCCCCTTTCCACCCCAATGACGGGCCAAGCCCGATCGCATATCCCATCTTCCCAACGGAAGAATCACTCCGCCAGCGTGTGTACCGGACTGTGTCGGGTTCCGTTACTGCAGTCTGCTTTCACACAGACCAGTTTATTTTAGGAGAACGTATGCAGGGCTGTCACGATCATGACGTTTTAGTTGACAATTAATTGTCACACAAATAATCGTGTTTGGCGAGGCAACTTCTGCCTCACTATCCCATCGCCCGGCTCTCTCGCTTTCCTCACCCGCGTCCTGTGAGTCACTGTGTTTCTACAACTCTGTGTGTAATAGTAGTGCTGGTTGAAAATGTACTGCTAGGTTTTAATGTCGTGTATTTAGGACACCCAGGAATCTCCCTAATGTTTTGTATCGGGAAGAACCTCCTTTGGCCTCCATCCGCTTCATGGTTCCTTGCCCTTCTGCACTCCACTCTTTATAGAGGGACTATTTGAGTGTTTGTGGCTTTTGTGTCAGCTTGAAAGAACCTGGACTTTTTCCTTTCACCTCCCTCATTAACAAGGTGTTTTCACCCACAGAACAGCTGCTCGTTGAATGTTATTTTTTTGTTATCTCGCCTTTTTTTGTAAACCGGCGAGACTGCATATTCTCAAGCTCATTTTGTTTGGGTTCACCAGGCACGGTCGCGGGTAGATTTAATGCCACTTTAAAAAAAGAAAGTCACTATGCCATCCAGTGCTCTGCTCCAGCAGGTCTGCACATTGTTGTACGTTCATTATGTGCTGTAAATCAACTGACTTGCATATTGTTTATTTGCATAGTATTTTTGGGGCCCTAAACTTTAATGTGAGCACAGTATTGAGCCCTGTGGGACCAACCGCAAGTGTCTGATGAAACTAACATTCTACCCGGACAAAGCCAAAGTTGACATATGTTTAAAAATAAGGAACAGGCTTTTGTCTGTCTGTTGTATTAGTCAAAATGAATGAAGTAAAAAGGTGAAGTAATTAAAATACGATTTTGGTCTGAAACAATTGGCTATCGTCTTCATTTTTGGAGTGTGTTCCCTACCCCAGTAAGATAATGTTATATACAGTACTAAATGCCTGCTTTTTTGTCCTAGTTTCTGTTTGTGTATTGTGATTGGGTTGGCTGGACTCTGCTCGCAGACTCTCTAGGCGCGGCATTGAACCCAAACTCTCTATTTGCCATCCTTACATGGGGATTACGTGTCTTTCAGTGGCTGGTCCCATGCAGAGACATAACTGAGTGGATGTGCGAAGGCAACTGTATGAGCAGGGAAGCTCCAATTAACGGGGGGGTTTGTCGAGGTTACATAAAAAGGTCTTTGTCATTCTGCTAAGATGAGCTGCACTAATGTCTTAGCCGAAGTCTGAAGCCAAATCATAGTTTGTGATGGATAAATGGGGAGTTTTGTGTGTCCAGAAAATGTTGGCCTGTTTTGTGAGGCAACCGAGAACAAGGCCTGTTCATTCTGAGTCATGATCCCACAAGACCAGGTTTAGACCCGAGGTGTCATAACCACTGACAACTAACCGTGTGGAGCAGAAACACTGACTCCCGCTATGCCCTGGCAGATGACCTGACGTCAGAATTGACTTTGGCCTCCCGCTCTCTCTCTCACTCTCTAGGGGGCAGTGAGGGGCAAGGCCGCATCCTCCAGCGCTTCCCCGAGAAAGACTGGGAGGACAATCCTTTCCCACAAGGCATCGAGCTGGTAACTAACATGACCACACCACATGCACCCACATGCACACGCACGCACGCACATACGCACGCACATACGCACGCAGACACACACACGCACAATTTTCTTAATATATTCCCAGCAGTGCATACATCACACGTAGCCAAAGAGAGGCTGCATAGTGAAGGGATCAGCTTAATCCGGGCTCCTTTACTGTTACTATGTATTTAGTGTCACCTGTAAAACCCTAATTCCAGGATTGATCACTTTATTACTGTCGGTTTTAACCAAATAAAATGCCGGAGACTGGAGGTGAGTCACGCGAATGCACAGGGGACTTAACATTCTGCACTGGACCGTGTCACGTTAAAAACAAAGACCAACCCATTAAAAACAATACTTGTAATATCTAGCCCAAGGAACGCCCCCGCGTGGTGTTGCCAATGGGCGGTTGGTAATGTGGCTTGGGCAGAACAAGCAAGGAGGTGGTCAGAACCATGCAGGAACTAGCTAAACCCTGCTGATATGTGTGATTTATTGCTAAGTAATGCCAACTGTGTGAGGTGTGGGTGGCGTTAACACGAACCCGCTTTGCCCCCTAAAAACTGTTTTTAGTTTAAATTCTCTCCATGCAGGTCTCCTTCCAGCATATTGTCTAGCGATTGGGAATGCTTTTCATTCATACATTTGAGGGAACATTCGCCCGCTTTCCCTTTTGTTTTGCTAGTGGTGTATATTTGTAATAATCTCCTTCATGCTTAATGTATTCATCCCCGTCCTCCCGTTCTCTCCCCCTCTGTCCTCCCGCTCTCTCCCCCTCTGTCCGTCAGTTCTGTCAACCTAACGGGTGGCAGTTGGTCCCAGAGAGGGAACCCCCGTCGTTCTTTGTGTCGGTTCTGACCGATATCAACTCAGAGCGTCACTACTGTGCCTGTTTCACGTTCTGGGAGGGCCTGGACAACCCTCAGGTGAGAGATTGATTAGGGCCGGAGACCCACTGCTTCCTCACTCGTGTGAGTATACGGCGTCAGGAGCCAACCACAGGACCCTGGCAGATATACCATTTGCCACTGGCATCTGTGATGCATGGAGTAGGCCGGTGTTAGGATGTAGGACATGTTGTGTACACATTTTGATCTTTTCTGTCCCCGTGTGTAGTTACAGAAGGCCGAGGCCAGTGAGGTGGATGAGGACGAGGTCCCGAGCCCGATCCAACCCGCCCAGGTCTTTGCCCCCAAGAGCCTGGTGCTGGTGTCTCGTCTGGACCACACAGAGGTCTTCCGGGTACGCGACGCCTCACAGCACGACAGTTCGTGCATGCTTATCACATTGAATGGACATGACTTGTCATTAAAACGGTGCATGGTTGTCTCTCTTGTGTACTTCCTCTGCAGAACTGTTTGGGCCTCATCTATACTGTGCACGTGGACAGCCTCAATGTTCCGCTGGAAACTGTGATCGGAAACCTCCTTACCTGTGTCATACCCACTGCTGGTGGTTCTCAGGTGATCACATATCCCCGCGCCAGGCACGCTTGGATACGTCCAGGTGGTTTATGTGGCGCTAACCTACTAACCCGTTTGCTTATGTTGGCCAATGTGGACTATTGGCATATAAGCAAAGCCAACAAATTAGCATTGTGGCCTAGCATTAGCACTGGTGCTATGCTAACCCACAGTGAGGAGTTGTGCTGTGTCCTCTGCACCCAAGATTTGGGCTGAGTTATAATCTTTACCTTGTTTATTGTATATGAATAACTAGGTAGCTTTTTTCCTTCACCAACTGGAATGTGCTCAAGCTAGTCATTTGACAATGCTACCTCATGAAGTAGTGTAACATACTGTCAACTAATACAGGGGTTTTCAAACTATCTGATTTCAAAGACTTCCGAGTTTATATAGCGAATGGCTGAGGTATCCGATAATGTTTTACAAATAGATGAACATGTGAAGGCCTATAAAATATAAATTTTTCATCTTAAGCAAGAGTGCATTGTTACCATTAGATCAAATAGCCAGGCTGAAGTGAACATTTGTGCATTGATTTGAAGCGCAACAGACAAGCGCGTTAACCGCCAATTGAAAAAGCGTGAGAAAACGAAAGCAGCAACATCTATCTGAGATCATAAACCTGGTCATAAATGTAATGATTGGATAGGAAACCTAACCTCAGTGGACAGTTAATAGATACACCCATCTAGTACTGGGTTAAACAACTTTGCCTGAAAATCTTCTTGCTGGGAAGTCACACTTTGCAAACTTTGGTTTAGAAGTAAACTGATCGTAGCTTATTGTACCAGAAGGAGCACTACACCCCCCCTCCCAAACCACCATCCAAACACTCGTTTTGACTGGGATTGCTGGTAATATGTCTGAGACAGGGTAAGGCCTCTTTTAGAGACAGGGTGTAGGGTCATCATATGAATAGTTATGGTTATCCAGTCCTGAATCGTCCAGTGTTTGTGATCCGCTCGAGTGCCTGATTCTTGTTTTTAGCTGATGGTCATTGAACCACTGCCCTGATTCTGCTCCCCGCTGTTGTACTGGTGGGACCTGTTAGCTTGCACCATTACTGACATTCTTCAGTGACTCCTTTTGACCACTCCGACGTTGGTGTTTGAAAAGTTGCCATAGTGGAGCTGGTATGTGCCCATTCTAACTTTCAGTTGATCAGCAACTGAATGCTTTTGCATGTCCTCGTGCTTCATTATGCAACCCTGGCAAAGCGATTGGTTGGTGTACCTAACAAACTGGCCACTGAGTGCACGATTATCGTTAGGGTTGGATTGGAGGAGGATTTAAATATTGATAATACTCATGTTATGCAAAAAGGCCGGTAAGGAAACAACAATAGAACTTCATGACAAATGTCCAAAGAGGGCTGAGTTATATTTTTCTTCTCAGATAGTTCTGCTTTTCTTCTGGCGGTTTTCTGTGGACCCCAGTTTGAAAACCCCTGAACCAAGATTCCACATTTTGTACTACTAGTATGTTAGCCTTATATAACATATTTTTTGTCTTACATGCAATTGAACCCCCCCCTACATTGGTTCCCCCCTTGTGTTACAGATAAATGAATCCCCAGTATGTAGTTTAAATCTTTCCGTTCCGCAAGCCCTAGCCTGTGACTGGCTACTGGGCTGCTTTCAGGACCAGGTAACACCTTCCGGCAGCTTCTTAACAATCAGATTGCCATACTGTCATTCTATCTAGTCTAGATGATTGTGATTATTGTACAAATGTGTTCATTTCCTGCGGTCGCCCCAAGCCATGCTGATTAACGTGCCTTTGGTGGTTTGCGGGTTCCACTAGTCTGCTTTTGTGCGGTTTTGGTGGCCCAACGCTGCTGCGGAAGCCATAATACATTAACATGTCAGTCACGCGAGTCGTATTAAGACCCCTTTTATTAAATGTAACACATTGTTTTTGATTGCCTCTGCTTTCGCTGTTAGAGCTGGTGTCCGCTTGCCGTCAGCGGTCTCCGGTGGAAGGGTGCGGGTGTTTTCCTCGGTAGGACAGACATGCACACGACACTGATCTCTGGCACCGGGTGACCATATGGAGCTCCAGATGGCCTTGTAGCAGTCGGCGCCGTGGTCTGAATGAGACACGAGTAATCACACACACACACACGGACAGAAATCGAACGCGCGGTTTGACGCGCTGAGGGGTTTTCAGGCCCTGGGTATATAAAATAAGGGAACGTTGGATTTCTGTGCCACCGTTTGTCTAACTGGGGGAATTTACCATGTCCACCACTGTGCTGCCATTTTGTAGAATAGCGTAGAACATTTAGGAAGGCGGCTTTTTGTAAAAGGCATTTCTATGGATCTGGTTGGGGCAATGTCTGCCAATCAAACTCATGTCTGGTGAATGAGTCACCGGCCATCTGCCCAGTCACGTCACGTCAATCGCTGTCGTCCTGTATTGCGACACGTCTACTTCACTATAGAAAGTGTCTTTCGTCACGACTGTCTGAACGTATACTGAGATGCAACCTTTAGTCCAGATGACTCTACAACGGACTGTACGGGAGTCTGGTGTGTAACCTGCCTGAACATGTCTGGTTGCTACCAATCAGTGATTGTATGACGGCTGATTGTAAATTGCTGCTTGACTGTAAACTGACTTTACGAGTATTTCCGTTACCAGCCCGGAAATTCTGACAGTTGTGTCTGGCTCTGTTCAGAAGATTTTTATATTTCACGTTCTGAAATATAAACTTGGCAAATTCCAGGTATGACGTTTTAGTGCTTGTCTGGCTAATTCCTCGTTTAATGCATGAGGCTGCAATGTCAGACTGAGTAACGATTATCCTCAAGCTGATGAAGGATGTAAGCCTGGGGAACGCGGCCAGCGTTGAAATCTCACATTAACAACTGTTATATTTCCTAAAATGCGTAACAAGTATGTTCAATGTATTTGGTTTTGCGTGTGGGAATGTTGCTGCATTCGTCTCTCTGTCATGTCGCTGCTGTCTGTATAGTTGTAATTTGTCATGTTCAATGTTTTTGTGTCACTGATGTGTTTTACTGTCTTTGTTTTGTCATATTTTTGTTTGCACCTCGTCTCTAACGTGTTATCTTGTGCTGTGTGTTTTTATCTCTGTGTTTGTGTGTATGTTTTTTTTCTCTGGGATGCTTGACTTGTGTAGCCTGGCCAGGAGGAGAGAGATGAGAGCTTGGTACGCCACTAGACTTTTTTACTCTCCCTGCATTGTCCAGTGTTTCTACACGTCTGGATATCATCTCCTGTCCTGCAGACCTTTCTGGGGAAAACCCCTTCAAGTCGCTTTTGTCTGTGACCCAATGGCTGATCATTTTACAGAGAGTTTATTGGTAGATTAAGTAGGCCCGTATAAAAGTAAATAATCCATGAAACGTTTTCTACTTTTCCAAACCAAATTTGCTCCCAATAATTCTGCTTTTGGAAAACCCATGCATGCAAGCGGAAAGGCCAATTTACGCATACCCGAAAGCTACTGTCAATAGCAGTTGCAGTAAATATTAATTTGACCAGTTAAACTAATATTTAGGATATTTTCAAAGTCTTTTTTAATGAACATAATCCCTCAAGCAGCCCTTTTAATAAGTGATAACAGAAAATGTATGATGTTGGAGCGGTCTGACAAACAACTAGTTGGAACAGATATCATATTGTGAATTTATATGAAGGGACCAAGTTTAAAATACAATTAGTTGTTGTTTATAGGCCAGAATTCTTCATAACACTTAAACAAACATTGGTTAGGCCTTAGGCCTTTTTTTGGCCTTTGTCTATCAAACAAACTGTTATTTCTAAAAAACCTTTTCCAAACCCAGGTCTGTGGACTGGTGCATGCTGGTCCACAGCAATGAAAATGTCCAGTATGTCTTTATTTCCCTCTCTGATGCTCACAAGCAGGGATAACGGGGATTTGGCAGCATTTGCTTGTCTTTCCTAATATTAATTTCTAGTAAGATGAAGTTCCCTTATATACTGCTTGCATATAAGTAGGGACGCCCGCATTATTATCATTTTCTGCACCAACCTTTGACAAGAAATAGACCGAACTGTGTTTATCTTCTATAGCGTTCCTTAACCCTTATTGGTAACACGCCAAAAACATAAGTGTCATGGTGATCAACTGTTGGGTCTCTGGCTGCATTGATGTCACTCCCATTGCTGCTGCTGGGAAGAGCATGAACTAACACCGGCCATTCATTGGCAGCTCTGCTTCATGCACAGACATACCTGGGCCCTGTATTTTAAGTACTTTCACCTGAAGATTTGGCTTCGTTGACTATAAGGCAGCTTCTGGAGTATTTTAAAATGACTGTTTTTAACTGAACTACGGATTCGCTGGTGACGTGGTTAAATAATCTCAAACTACATTTGTATAGATGTACCTAAAAAGTACTTCAAATGCATGCACTTCCTACTCGATAAAGGGGTGTATATCATATGTGGGTAGATCCCGTTTTCTTGGGTGCTTTTGCTGTGGGTTCTGTCCTAGAGGCTGTTGTGGTTGTTTCTGTGTGACATATTGGATAGATGCTTTGACCCGTGATCTTGTGCTCCTTCTGTATCGATCGTGTCCTGAATGCAGCTCTTTTATCTCTGTCTTAATGTGAAGCTGGACCCATCGTACTATACAAATGCCTTAACTCCTGTGGACTGACAAGTTTTTTTTTTAATACCCCCCTCTTGGAAAAAACCCCCAAAACCACTAATGAAATTGCATGCAACATAAAGGCTACAATCTCTATGAATGTGATTTAAAAAATTAAATCCCACTCTTTCACTTCCTTCCCTACTGTCTTTCACATGGCCATGAGAACTATTCTAACACAAAACCAAGAGGACCTGAAAGGAGACCTCATGTGATTCATCCAAAACATGTCAAAAGTCACACACACACACGCACCTCCAGACGTTAACACCCCTTTGAAATGAATAAACCCAAATCAATCAGATGTATGTGAGTGGTCTCCTGTTCATCCTGTTATTGGCCAGTGACTGTGTAGTTCTGATGCACATGCTAATCCCTGTCTCTGATTGAGCCTCTATACACCTCCGGCCGGCGGCCATTGGGCCCAAGTAAGGGTGGCCAAACCCCCATGTTTCCTGGAAACGGCATTCACACTTGCTCTGCGTTCTCTTGTTCCGTTCTCCGTCTCTGCAGAGGACCATAACGTTGGGGGCGGGGGATCGGCAGGTCATCCAGACCCCCATCAACGACTCCCTGCCAGTGAGTGGCAGCAGCGTAGCCCATCTCTTTAGACAACTCGGTACGTAAACTCACGACGCCGTGTTCCGGCCCGGGACTTGCAGGGGAGCCGGGTTGTCCGCAACGTCTACGACGGGGACGGCGTCACGGACGCCGGTGTTCTTTCACCCGAGCGTTTGTCTTTTGAGCCCTTGGGCGATTGTTTAAATGCGAACCGCAAAAAAGGCTGAACGTGGTTACATGTGTGTTTCTCTGAACACACGTTTTTGAACATACACATTGATTGGTGTACCCTCAGTCTTGGGAATATGGAGTGACGTTTTTCCTCTTGTGTGAATGTTGTCATTCTCAGGTATAGTGAACGTCCTTTATCTGTTCTGTGCCGCTCTGACGGAACACAAGATCCTGTTTCTGTCCAGGAGCTACCAGAGACTTACAGATGCCTGCAGAGCTCTACTGGCCATCATGTTCCCCCTCAAATACAGGTGTGTGTGTGTGTGAGAGAAGAGATGTGCTGTTTGGTTTCTGTGTGTGTTTATTTTTGTAGAGTTTTTTTTATTACGTTATTTTTCTAGATTCACAGGGGTCAATGCATTCAAAACATGGCACCTAAACAAAAAGCTGACAATGTAAATTTCCTGACAGAGTTGGACTTGGAACTCTTCCGTCTGTCTAGATACAGTCATCTCATTAAGCCATTTCAGTGGGCCAAGCCTAGTTCAAATGGTTGCTGTGTACAGAGGTGGTAAAAACAGAAACTCACAAGGGAACCCAGATGTTTGGAGCCAGTATGATGGAAAACTTTGTTCTCAGTTGCTGAAATGAAGCAAAAATGTTTCTCGATGTCTAAATCGCCAACAGCCTTTTTATATTTGTTCAATTGAAACTGAAATTCAAACAACAACAATGCATTCTGACAACTGAGTTATTTCCTTGTCTGATTTACCGGTAAGCCTGACTCGTTCCTTGTTTCCGTCCTGTCAGTTTTACCTACGTCCCCATCCTGCCGGGAAAACTCCTGGAAGTCTTGAGCACGCCCACACCCTTCATCATCGGGGTCAACTCCTTCTTCCGCTCCGAGACCCAGGAACTGGTGGGTAGCATGACCGTATGTGACCCTTTTTATTTCTTTATTCCAATACCTTTCTAATGGGTGTGTATACCGCTGCTGTACTGAAGCGTAGATCGGCCCTGGCTGTATACGGGTAGCGCTGTTTTCAGGGGGCCCTGGTGTAGCTCATATCAGCAGACCAACATACACCCCCGTAACACGTCATTCTAAACTAGGCACCGACTAGTAACGGTCTGCTGCGTCTGTTCTCAGGCAGTCGGTATTATTAGTAACGTAGAGCGCCGCTGACGTAATTCAACGGCGTTATCTCAGATGTGGCGGCCCAGACGTTCTGCGCATGCATTCCGTTTTCTCATCCTCTTCCCAGTTGGACGTGATCATCGCCGACCTGGACGGAGGCACGGTGACCATCCCGGAGTGCGTCCACGTCTCCCTGCTCCCGGACCCGCTCCTACAGCAGACCCAAACCGCCCTCTCAATGGTAACCCCCCAAAGCCCACCGCAAGGCCCCTAGCTACCGCGTGGCGACCCGCAGCGACACACCTGGGTTATCACAGCAGAACCATGTCCGCTAGCCTACGCTGCACTCGTTCACTCGCCACCACCTCCTCTAAAGATAATCACATCTGACATCTCACCACCGGCACACCCAGGGAATACCCCTCTGATACCGCTGTGTTTTTCAGATCCTATCGGCCTTGGTTCAAACCCACGCGATGACTTGACCCGGCCTGTTTATCGGGTCATCTGCTGGCTGGTTTATGCATTTGTTGGTTTTTCCATTGCATGTGTATGACTTTAGCATGCCATGGCTTTTATATCAACTACTATCACAAAGGAAGTGTGGGAGGATTCATTCCGTAAAATCATTCACTTTTTGTGAATGATTTATAGTAAACAGTCGGGAATAAACGTATCTTTGTAGTCTTACATTGAAATTTCATGTACATTTCTGAAATACCCTAGCACTCTCCTAGATTGCAATATATTTTACTGGGGTTTAATTTAGTGTTCATGAATATAAAAAACAATCAGATATGTTTTAAATTAAACAGTGTGTGTTGGCACATGCCATAGACACTAATGCATACTAGGCCAGTAAAGATCCATTCCTTCAGTCAATGAATATTAACTTGTAGTTTGGAGGCAAAAGGGGTTATTTATTTTCCTGTTTGACATCGGCATTGACGTACACAGCCCAAATATACTTTGTATGTTTGTATTAATTGGAGACAACATGAATTGTGGAGTTTGACTTGCTCTCCCACATGACAAATATTTGGGATTTTTTTTCCCCCCAAATGAAAACATTCCTCCCATAATAATTTCATCAGGATCTGAAGCAACATCATGTTTTAATGGGAAGGAATGGAACATACAAACATGTATTGTATATATGTCTGCTATTCGCAATACAAATGTTCTTCATTCACCACAATTTGTTCCCTTTCGCCAATTCATGTTGCTTGAGCAAGTGACAAGATATGCTCAGGCCCCTTCTCCCCCACCAGATGATCACTTTTTATGGATTTAGGTAGCTAGCTAGTACCTTTAAAGCTCGCTGTATGGTGGTGGTAATTGGTGTGCTTGCTTCGGCAAGCCACAACAGTATTGTCTCACATACAGGCATGTGATAAAATTAGGACACCCCAAGAAATATTAAATGTAAGAAATGTGGACGTATATATATTTGATTTTCTTTCAAGCATTATCTATAGACGGTGATAAAGGTGATGTAATTGAACCAAAAACAATGACATTTTATCATTTATTTAACAAAAGATTTACAAAGATGCCATTTCCTAATGAGGAAAAAGTTATGCCCTAATAGCTGGTATAATCATAACCATAAAACAGTAATATTTATAACACTCATTCCGTTAGATTCTGGCTTCAGCTGTTTTAAACAGTTCTTTTGTCGATTATGATTAGAAAATGTGATAGCTTAATTATACGTATAGGATCGTGGTTCAGTAAACTCAAGTGTGTAACTAAAATGGCGGTGCATACTCATTTAAAGTGTTCTTTTTTTTGGGTCATCTATGAAATAAGTCTGCAAAGAGTAATTTATAAAAATAGATGGCAACAAATGTAATATTCAAATATTTGGTTCTGAATGTTTAGTCAAATTTTTGGAAACTGACATATTTAGTCAAGCTCAATGTATTGACTTGAACGGATGTTGTCTGTGTGCTAAAGCTATTTTTAGGTGAAGCACAGAGCCAAGCTAGGCCTACCGAACAGCATAGTGTATGTGGGTCTTTATGAGGCCTACGTGCCTTGCCACTGGATTTTCACTCTGATCACTGTTGGCTTCAGAGCAGGAAATATGAGCCATATTCAATCTGCATCCTTACAAGACAATCCCTTGAGGTCCCTTACGGGAGGGGGAGTGGTTAGTGAAAGCGAAGCCAAGGTATGAGTTTCAACAAAGCGAAAGTGAGACAATGTGGGTTATTTTGTAAACTGGGACTGAGGTGAATTGAAAATTAGGTACTTTTCCTTTGTGCTGCATGCAGTTCAAAGTTGTGCACCCTGCTGTTAATAGTCTTTTTAATATTTGATGACTAACACAATGGAAACAACTTATGACCAACACAATGGTGCAAGTCAATACCAGCTCTGGTGATGGATGCAGACTGTAAAACTGTTTTCCAGAACCACTTCAATTGGGATGCGCAGCTTCCCACTATTTCTCTCTCTTTCCCAATAAGGCTTGGTATTTTGACATGTCAATAGTATTTATTCCTGTACCTTCCCATAGATAGAAAAAACCTACGCAAAATCACATTGATGGTAAATCATGCCTTACTATGTGTTTACTGTCAAATATGGTAAAACACTACATGACTATGTGTTTGCTGTCAAAGATACTAAAGCAATACTTTTCTATGTGTTTACTGTCAGAGATACTAAAACAATACCTTAATATGTGTTTACTGTCAAAGATAGTAAAACACTACATTACTATGTGTTTACTGTCAAAGATAGTGCAACAATAACTTACTATGTTTACTGTCAAAGATAGTAAAACAATACAGTACTATGTGTTTACTGTTAAAGATAGTAAAACAATACCGTACTATGTGTTTACTGTTAAAGATAGTAAAACAATACCATACTATATGTTTACTGTCAAAGATAGTAAAACATACTTGCACCACATACATTATCTCTTGCTCAGGCCTTCACCGTGAGCGCATGCATTTATATTGTGTATTGGTGGCTTTTATGAAAGATCAAACTTCTTGGTTTCTTGGAAATAAAATCCCTAACTGAATCTAGTGTGTGTAGCCTTTACTCATAGTTCAAGTTGTATAACTTTATGAGCTGGATTGTTCGTCCTTGAAATAAGTTAATATTAACTTGCTATGTAAATTTGCTAGTATTTTGTATCAATTTGTGAGCATAAATGGTACAGGAATATTATAAAGGTATGGCCATCTGTAGACTGCCAACCCTTGTCCTGTGCTGGATAGAATACGGATGCTTCTAGAAGTATCGTGAAGGGCTGGAATACAAGACTAACGCAGGGAACATTTCACTGGAACTTCTAGTCCTCCGATTCCCAAGCCAATAAGAAAGATTGTGTGTGTGTGGTTGTGTGTGGCCCGTTCCGCCTCAAGACTGACCGTGCATGTTTCTGCAAGTCGCTCTAGGACTGTCTGGATGGGTTGTGACCTGCATAGTCACTCGGCACGGACACAACCCCGCCAAACCCCAGCCCGTGACTGCCAAGCCTGCTTACATTACATAACCAGGCCCTCAGAGTCTCACTGACCCTCACCCAGACCAGCAAAGGATGGGGAAACCGATAGCCAGGCTTTTGTAACAGGAGGGAAAGTTAATGTGTGTAATGGTGTGGAAAAAGTATTTTGGCTGGTGGAGTGGTAGTTGGTTCAGGTTGTGCGGGTGATGCTCCTGGAGATAGTTGGGGAGCAACCGTTGGCCTGGGGTTAGCCAACTGCTCTGTGCTTCTCCTCACAATTAGCGGAATGAATTCACCTCATGTTCTTTAAACAGCCTGCAGCCTTTCTAGCAGGGCCAGTGCAGCTACTTTTAATGTGACCCGGATGTTTAGCATAATGGAATAGACCGCACAGGCTAAACTTAGCAGTAGGATGTATGTACTGTTTAATATGGATGCGTTGAAGCGGTGTAATGAGAGCACCCTGACGGAGGAACGTTCTGTCCATGTTGTTGTAATGTGATGCCATCTTGTTGCGTTTCTAGGTGCTGGACCCAGAGCTGGAGACGGCTGACCATGCCTTTCCTCCATCGTCCACTCAACCCTCCTCGCTCAAAATCCAGGTATGTGTGTGTGTTATAGTGAATGGGTTGACAACACGTTCATGTGATGAGTATTGGATCGCAGGTCTGCTGTTTAAAAGCACTGGTAACCATGAGACCCAGTGCCAGTGTGTCCCTGTTTGTTTGGGGCAACGTCCAGCAGCACAATGTCTCTGGGACTCTTGACGCTTTCCAGACTCCGTCTGACTGACGCGTTCCCCTGTGTGCAATAACCCTCCATCTCCCCGTCCTAGGATAAGGAGATCCCCAATAACCCCCTCTCTCCCCGTCATAGGGTGAGGAGATCCCCAATAACCCCCTCTCTCCCCGTCCTAGGATAAGGAGATCCCCAATAACCCTCTATCTCCCCGTCCTAGGATAAGGAGATCCGGGCTGTGTTTTTGTGGCTGTTCGCCCAGCTGTTCCACGGCTATCGCTGGTGTTTGCACATCATCCGCATACACCCGGAACCTGTCATCCGATTCCATAAGGTACGACCTCTCGCATAATGCCGACCTGTTGGAGGAGAGTGGAATACTTCTTCTTAACTTCTGTCTGGAGGAGATTGGCGTCTCGAGTGTGTGCTTGCAGTCATGTTCCTTGGTGTGTGTTTGTCCAGGCCGCGTTCCTGGGACAGAGGGCTCTGACGGAGGACGACTTCCTGATGAAGGTCCTGGACGGCATGGCGTTCGCTGGGTTCATATCGGAGAGAGGGCCGCCTTACAGACCCACGGACCTGTTTGACGACGTGAGTCCTTACTCCTCGGTAACGCCAGAGGAGACGGGTGTGACGCGGGAGCGGCTCTAACCTCCTGCTCCTGTCGTTGCAGCTGATAGCCAATCAGGTGGAACGTATTCGCCAGGAGGAGTGCTACCCACACAAAGTCATGAACCACGTCAAGGAGCTAGCCGAGCAGCTGTTCAAAAATGTATGTTGTGCATGAAAGACTATGTAGTTGTTCGTCTCTCATTAATGATAATAGCGGGAGAACCACTTCTTTGGTTATGCTTTCCCTGGTTTCACACCTCCTGCGGTGGGCTCCCCCCTCCCCCCCCCAGGAGAACCCCTATCCTGCCGTGGCCATGCATAAAGTGCAGCGGCCAGTCGAGAGCCCCGGTCACGGTGACCCCAAGAACCTAACCCTCTTCCCCCCGCTGGACGAAGTCACGGTCCAGCTCTTCATCGACCACGCGGCCGCCAAGCTCAAGAGCGCCCCGCCCGTGGTCAAGGGCCAACTCAAGGGCATGGTACCCTCCGGACCGCCGTTGGGTGAGTTTGTCGGACGGGGTGGGGAACGGTGAGGCGGGGGGGGGGGGGGGTTGGGGATGCCAGCGTGAGACCGGGTGCAGGTGGTTGTCTGATGAACGTGATTCCGTAACCCCAGAGTGGTTCTCTCACCAGGAGACATAGTGGACCGGCATGGTCATGTGCTGGCTAACAGCGCCCGCAGGCTGGAGGTGGTACGGAACTGCATCACCTACATCTTTGACAACAAGATGCTGGAGGCCAAGAAGGTGGGGATGCTTGGTCGTAATAGACAACTATAAAACTCTCTCTAACTAATGTCTTCTTAAGTCACAACCTCAACACTGCCCTTTCTGTTGGCCCCGCCCCTCTAGCTGATGCCAGCTGTCCTACGGGCACTGAAGGGCCGGGCGGCCAGAGTGTGTCTTACCCAGGAGCTAAACCAACATGTTCTGCAGAATCGAGCCGTTCTGGACGATCAACAGTTTGACTACATCGTCCGCATGATGAATTGCACCTTGCAGGTATGTTGTGACCCCAATAAGCAGGTCCACCCTGGGATGGACGATGTAGTTCTATTCTGGACCTCGGCACGCTGTATTAATGGAGTCTCCAAAGCAATACCTTCGTCCATTGGGGAACGCTATAGATTGTTTTTATACAGTCGAATGTATTTTAGCACGAGGGGCTCTGTTAGTTATTGGGCAGATGTTTTTGTTCATAAGAGCTGTTTTAATGGCAGTAATACTACCAACTCCTGAGGTTTGCTGTTGTCAGCCTGTCGCAGACTCAAACCCCAACATTTAAGATTTGTTTGCGTGCTGGTGCAAGCCTCATGTACCTCAGCGCTGAGCAGGCTTCAAAGCACCCGGCGGAGGATTAACTAACCCATGTGGTTTCCACGGTGGACCTGAGGAGGCCGTAAGTGCGGGCTGACTCTGACTTGCGTCTATTCCCTTTTGACTCAGGACTGCTCCCACATGGACGAACACGGCATCGCAGCCGCCCTGCTTCCCCTGGTGACGGCCTTCTGCAGAGTAGGTCCTCCACATGCCCACCACATGGAACGGGCGTGCGGGACAGACGCCCGGCGACGTTCTCGCGGCTCACTCCCATGTCCCTGAAGGTTCACGCCTGTCTGTGTTGTTTGTCCGGCAGAAACTGGGCGCGGGCATCACCCAGTTCGCCTACAGCTGTGTTCAGGACCACATGGTGTGGACCAACATGCAGTTCTGGGAGGCCATGTTCTACAGTGACGTTCAGAACCACATCCGAGCCCTGTACCTGGAGGCAGATGAGGGAGCCCAGCCCGGCAGTGTAAGGAAGCACCGCCGCCATGTCACTGTCTGTAGCCGTTCAGAGTTCGCGCTCCTTTTGGGGGAAGTTCCTCTTCTAATCACAGCACTGGAATTCTTAAAATTAATAATTTGGTAATTGGTTATTCTTAAAAATGGTAGTGAGATGAGGGGACGTGGTGATTTGAGGAGCATGAATTCCCTCGGGCCGGAAGTGGTACTACAAGTCAAGATGGTTCCATTAAAAGGACTACAAGCCCCAGATGCAGCCAGACAGGAAGTACCTGTGTGAACTGGCACACCTGATTTGTATCTGCTAATTAGAGCATGTTAGTCGGGTGTGTTGTGTTAGGGAGGTGGCGCCGTATTGGATTTAGTTTTCCCGTTGAGTTTTCTGGGGAAACAAGCCTCTGACTTGTTATGCTTTAAGTTACCCTTGTTTGGTTTTGTTGAAAGGAACACATGGGCCATGTTTCCGCGTCCCTTTTAACACTGGAGGAGCCCTCTAAGCCCTGCCGTCCCCCGTGACATCCCAGCGGCCGGGGCTCGTGGCATCGGCCCTGACACCTGGTTAACGACCTCCTTCCCGCTTAGCAGGAGGCCGGTCCCGCGGGAGGCCCGGAGCTCCTGGGCGCCCTGGAGCTGGCGTCGGAGCAGAGCCGACTGTGGCCGGCGCTCGGCAAGGAGCAGCAGAGCGAGCGCGTTCAGAAGGAGGAGAGCACGGTGTTCAGCCAGGCCATCCACTACGCCAACCGCATGTCCTACCTGCTGCTGCCCCTCGACACCAGCAAGAACCGCCTGCTCAACCGTAGCGGCATCGGGGACGTGGAGAGTGTCAGCAACAGCTACGTCACCAACAGGTACACCAACAGGTGGGGGACCCGACACACACACACACACACACACACACACGTTAGAAAACAGTTCATCAAGCTTACGTCGGTGACTGAGTAAAGGGTTTCCCCTTCAGCATCGCTGGCAGCATGGCAGAGAGCTACGACACGGAGAGCGGCTTTGAGGACGCGGAGAGCTCGGACGTGGCCAACTCTGTGGTGCGCTTCATCAACCGCTTCGTGGACAAGGTGTGTAACGAGAGCGGGGTGACCAACGAGCACCTGAAGGCCCTACACGCCATGATACCAGGTGAGGACCAGGGGGGTCTGCCCCCTCGGGGCTATTTCATTACCTCCGTACGAGGACTGTCTATCAGTCTGCGTGTCTTGTTGCTTCACAGACATCGTTCAGATGCACATCGAGACGTTGGATGCAGTCCACAGGGAGAGTAAGCGACTGCCGCCGATCCAGAAGGTAACCAATTCCGTATTTTACATTGCCCCGGACAAATGCAACGCCGAGACACGCCCCCCCGGCTGACCCCCTTTCCACCAATCCCTGAAGCTCAGTGTCACAGTGCCGCACCTACGGCAGGTACGTCTGTCCCAGTGACGGCACCCACGCGTGACTCACACCGCACCGGAGCAGTGCATGCTGGTTGATGTGGTTCCCCTCCGCCTCGCGGAAGCCCGGGTCTCGTTCGGTTAAGAAAGTTGGGATAAAACGTTGTGACACGGGCGGCACCAGCCCCGACTCTTCCAGTATGAGGGAGATGTTGTTCATGACATCTTAGCCCGCTGTGTCTTTTGAATGTGACCCTGGCAGACGTCTACAGCTTGAGCTGGGCATGCTGGAGGGTGTCGTTCTCAGTGACCTGGCCCGTTTTATGGACTGTTGCGCCTTAAGAGCCTTAAGTGCCTGGTTGCTCTTTTGGGGAGTTAAGCTAACTTAGCACGGCACATGCATTAACCAAGAGGCCTGTATTGGAGCACACCTTTTGCTAGTTTTCTGTGTTTATCTCAACATTTAATATCTCTTAGTTGACTTTATTCCTCCATGCAGAATGCTTTGTTTTTTTTTTGGATGAATGTTCCTTTCATATAAAACATTTTTAAACTTACAAGGAGCTGCCCCCAGGGTGTCGACCCAGTTAAGAAATGGCTTATGGAAGCCACTTGTAATTAGTTTTCTATTATGAGTTGAGCTGCTGCTCTTTTTGGTTTAGTTTCCTCAGTTTAAGCCGTTTATTCCAGGGCACGGAGTCTGAATGATTTATTGGCCTTTAGCATGAAGTAGACCTGCCATACTTGGAATACATTTCTTTACAACCCAGGAGGGTTTCCGAAGTATACAGTTGGCTATAAACATAACTAACTTCTCAGAGGAGAAATGCTAACCCACTTAAAATGACCATTCATGATGCCGGTGTTGATGCATTTGAATAGTTTCATATCGAACTTATCTAAACATAGCCACATCACATTTTTGGGGCTATGTCCCTGTTTTGCTTGTTTATTTGTTTCGTGTTGGTTTCATTCCTCCATCTATGTTAGTCCAACTGGGTCATGAAATAACCCCAGTAACTAATGGTTTTGTATGGTTGTTTCCCTGTCTGCTGTGTGGTGACGCTGCTTGAGCATGTGACCTGGTTTGATGTGTTGTGGTACATTTTGTTCTAGTTTGGTTTGATGCAAGGTTCCGTTTTAGACACCTCACTTAGCTGTTCTCCTCCCTCCCTCACCCTTCTCTTTCTCCCCCCCCCCACCTTCTGGGTCCCACTCAATCGTCCTCTTCTTCCCTTACGTCTGTTTCCAACCACTCTCCCGTCTCCTCCTCCTCCGGTTCCCCAACCCCTGCCTCTTCCTCTCCTCCCTCCCTCACCCTGTCCCCTTCTCTTCCCCTCCCTCACCCTCTCCCCTTCTCTTCCCCTCCCTCCCTCACCCTCTCCCCTTCTCTTTCTCCTCCCTCCCTCACCCTCTCCCCTTCTCTTTCTCCTCTCTCCCTCTCCCCTTCTCTTTCTCCTCTCCCTTTCGTCTGCGCCCCAGCCTAAGCTGCTGAGGCCAGTTCTCCTGCCGGGGGAGGAGTTTGTGATGGACGGCATGCGGGTGCACCTGTTGGCAGACGGCCGGGAGGAGGCCACCGGCGCCATGGGGGGTCCTCCCCTGCTCCCTGCCGAGGGGGCCATCTTCCTCACCACCTACCGCCTCATCTTCAAGGGCACGCCCCACGACCCTCTGGGTAAGACGGACACAGACACCTGGCCAGGTTTTCTAGGTTTACGTCAAGGAACACACGGTCTGTTTCCGCTTAGCGTTCGCCTGTCTTAACCGTGAGTGTGGTTGTTCCTGTGCAGTGGGAGAGCAGGTGGTGACCCGGTCCTTCCCCATCGCCTCCCTGACCAAGGAGAAGAGGATCTCCGTCACCATGCCTATGGACCAGTACATACAGGAGGGTCTGCAGCTACGCTCCTGCACTTTCCAGGTGCGCCTCCACCCTAATAACCATAGCCCCGCCACCACTGCCTAACCTCCTGTTGAAACCGGGGCTGTACCAGGGGCTGTACCAGGGGCTGTACCAGGGGCTGTACCAAGCCCCCCAGGCCTTCATAGCTTCTCCGACCACAAACATCTACTGGCTCTTCTCCTGCCTCGAGACCTCCTAAAATCTGCGTCCTCCTTGCAGTTGCTGAAGATCGCTTTTGACGAGGAGGTGGCGTCGGACCTGGCCGAGGTGTTCCGGAAGCACATGCACAAGCTCCGCTACCCCCAGCACGTCCAGGGGACCTTTGCCTTCACCGTCGGCCAGTGTGGCAAGACGTTGGTGGAACACAAGACCAAGGACAAGAACCAGTCCATAAAGTAAGCCACTCCCACTGGAGAGGGGGCGGATCGTAGCCCAGTGGTCAGAACATTTGTCCATTAACCATTGCTTTAATGCTTCAGTGGTAGATGTTGGTGACGGATCCAGTGAGAAGAGCGAATGTCACTGAGCCTAAATAGCGTAGTGGTTGACATGCATTGAGGATAAACTCAAACTTCAATTGCTGCATGCTTCAGTTGCTATATATAGTAAGCCAAATGTAAAACAGTTTATGGTTAAATTGCGATGGGAAAACTACGAAGCAACAGGCTTGTCTAACGTCGTAAATCGTTATAAGGTTTTAGACCCTTTGTCTTGAAACTTGCTGCTTTCTCACTCAGGAAATAGCAGTTTAGATTGAGGGCTGCGAGACGTATTTCTCTTTCCCAACTAATCTGCTTGACAGAACTTAATAGGATAAATAAGTACCTAAAACAACCACAGATAATTTCCCCACTATTGATGTCCTCAGAGTTGGCTTAGTGTTTAGAGCTGTTGTCTCTACGCACACAGTTTGCCACCGGAAGATTCTATGCTAATGTGGCAACCTTTTTGGTCTGAGTGCGGTTTGTTTTACGATGGGCAAACTGCAACTGACATGTCTAACATCATAAATCACTTGTGGTGATGAGCTGGGTCTTCGAACAATGCTCTCTTAGGAGTTGTATACAGGCAATTAGTCTTTACATTTCTGTCCCTCTCCTGTCTGTTTCTAAGTTCAACTATTTTACCAGACTGAATATAGTTACCTGAAACAAATTCATTATT
>JACXGK010000072.1:0-30795 GCA_016801125.1 Novumbra hubbsi
CTAAGATCAAGTGGGCCTGCTTTGCATTTTCATGAATTTGACACAGCATGGTCTAGATACTGAACTAAACTAAAGAAGGATGTCAGCTGTGCTAATTGCAAAAGGTTTTTCTAATGATCATATAGCCTTTTAAACTGGGACAAGCAACCACAATATACCAAAAGGCTGATTTTGTGTCTGAATGTCTGCCGATTTTGCAGGATTTCCTACTTACAATGCATGTAGAGGTCTGTCATTTTTATCATAGGTACACTTCAACTGTGAGAGACGGAATCTAAAACAAAAATCCAGAAAATCACATTGTATGATTTTTGAGTAATTCATTTCGGACAGGGCCGTAGAAGGGCATCAACCCAAACGTTGTCGGGAGTGCATTCAGGCACGTGGGGGCCATACACACTACTGAGTCACATTATGAGTTGTCATGATTAAATTCACAAGTTGGAAGCCTGTAATGTTTATTGTTTTTTTTAGATTGTCAGTGAATATATTAATGTATTTTCTTCATCAACACCCGATATGTGATTTAAATGTTGTCTTAATTTTTTGGAGCAGTGTATACATATGGATGTGGCCCCTGGAATTAAAAACAGATTAAGTCGGTATGGTATGGGGATTGATGTTAAAGAAAAAATTAGAGAGACAGTTCTTGGGTGTGTTTTTTATTATTACAGTTGAAGATTGCAGTAAAACAACATAAATTATACTGGCCTCATGTAAAGTTATTATAACAGACTGAGAATATTGTAAATTACTTTCAATAGGACCTCGTCGGTATGGCATCTGACCAAGCATGATTCAGCCAAAAATACTTTCTGTGAACTCGCTCAATAGGTTGTCCAGAGAAGTTTATTTGTTTGGTTGACATTTATTGATTGCCAAAATAATATGTAAACCGAGCAGCCTTCGACTCAATCTGCAGGTGATATGTGAAAGGTGCCACTGAGGGTTAAGGCTGCAGGTGGGATGTGTGACTAATTTATTTACCAAAACCACAATGATGGCATTTGTATATAGGCCACATGAGGGCACTGTTGGGGATGGGAGGCCTATTTGGAGATGGTTGAAAACTCATTTTGAAACAACATATTCCCCAATGCTAAATCAACGTTAAATTGTCCTAACTGCCCTCTGCTTAGCAAGATTTTCTTACTAGTCAAGAGTGCAACAACAAAGCAAAGAAACAAAAAATTGTGGCATGTATGGAACCATTATAAACCAGGTGATTGGAATCCTGAATGGTGTTTGGCCGATTGCCATGGTAAATTAGACCATATACAAAAGGTATGGTATTCTTTTATCTTTTACTGTTCAGGAAAAAGACCTTTTTAGGTTGTGCTAGTGTATTTCATGCTCCAACATTTAATATCTCCCTTGAGGTTAGAGCAGAGGTGGGCAAACTAAGGCCCATGTGCCCAATCTGGACTGAGGTAGGTAATAAAACTGTTTTTAGGGTAAGTAAAAAATGAAATTAAAACTCACCAGCTTCTGAATCTGGATTTAAATTATTTAGACATTATAATGGACCTACTGCATAAATGTTTTAATTTCTACCCTGTTCTGGCCCACAAATCATTAACAAATGAATTAATTATAGATTAGAAGAATTGTTAATATAGACGCAAAGTCAGTGTACTTTGCACCACAAAACATCTTTCCCAATGAGTTGGGACAGAATGCACAAAAACCACCCTGACACATTCATCATAATTCAACTGGGATGAACTTCTCAATTACGGCCCTTAGCGGCATTTTTCAAAGGATGTCACAGAGCCAATCAGAACACGGGTTAGTCAGTATAATAGTCTGATTCAAACTTGTGTCCAAATGATGTAGCCATTACTGTAAGGGGGTAACTATTAACTGGTGGGCCTGATACTGTTAAATATAGTTAATTTATTAATATAGCCATGTATTTGTATCATTTATTTAGTTTGTTTTATTTCATTTGTAAATGGAAGACATTTGGAAGTGACGGTTATATAGTTTTATATAACAGTATGACTATTGCATTACAGCAAAATAAAGTAAGTTAAATATAACTGGGCTTTTTTAACATAACATATAAAAAGACAAATGCAAAAAGTGTTTACATTTTATTTCAAAATGAAGACCAAAAACAATATACATATGAACATTTCACAGGGCTGTAAAGTAGAAGTGTGAAAAGTGCACCAGCAACTTTGGAATTAAAGGCTAACCAAAGATGTGGATTGTGATGAATTGTCCTTAAACATGGGTTTTCCATAAATATATTTAATGAGATATATTCCCAATGCATACTGAATGCCCCTTTGTAAAGACAATATTTTGTTAATGCATTTTGAAGCCCTTATGGAAAGCATTTGAGCATGGATTGGATATCAGAGTAAAGCAAACTAATACACAAAATGTAGATTAAGCTACATCACATGCATGTTTTTGACACAATGTATGCTTTCTAGTTTTTTTTAAGCTCCTGTAAAGCATAGGTTGTCCAAAGGTTTAATTTAAGGCTGATTATCATTATTCTGCATGTCTACACAAGAAAACGAAAGTATTTGGCATGCTGAGAAGAATACAACAGTATACTTTATTGTCAGTTGTTTTGGGTCATTCTGAAGAGAACTCTTGTTATTCTTAAATTATAAGAACACACTGCTTTTTGGCTTTTGGAAAAACTAAACAAGCCTAAATGTTTTTTATTAGGAATTATTCCATATTATGATTAAACATAAACGAGTAGAATACACAATTAACTAAACTCAGACACAAATCATATCAAACTTAATGGAAAACAATTTTTCCCAGGAAAAATGAAAAGGCAATACATGCAATTCAGGATGGCTCAATAACTAGACCGAATGTGATTGTTCAGTGTGCACATTACCCCAAATGCCATAAGAAGCTAATGATGAGAAAAATAAGTAAAAAATAAAATGTAGGGATTGAGTTAATTAATAAGTTAGAAATTTGTATTATTTTCTCTTTGAATAGACTATGGTAAATATCATATATAGTCTCTAACATCAATTTGCCACCACAATTAGTCTTATTTCCATACTCCTAACCAAGACCTTCACCACATCGTTCAGAACAAACTAATGATACTTTCCTTTCAAACAACCACTGACTGTCATATTGACTTTAGACAAAATCCTTACTCCTTCCCTTTTAATGCCATATTTGATATGACACATTTCCAATTCTACAGACCCCTTTTAGAGGGTGGTATAAGGTGTTCTGGCAGATCAGTGGGCAGCTCGTGCCCCTCAAGCTTCACCTTGATCAAGTGATTGGCAAGGGCAAACTCTTCGTCGTCCAGGAAACCGTCCTTATCTACGTCAGCCAGCTTCCAGATCTTCCCCAGCACGGTGTTGGGCAGCTTGGACTTCACCATTTCCTTCTTGGCCATGGCACCTGACACTTTGCCATTGACTGGAGACAGCGTGTAGAATATTTCATCGTAGGTTGGTTTGTCTCGTGCCACCACCCACTCCAGCTCGTCGATGCCTTCCCCTGCACCCTCGCCATAGCCATGGCCAAAGGGACCGTTCATCGTACCTTCAAATGCGCCACCCTGGACTGCCTGGCTGGGCATAGCTGCCTCCTCCTGGCGGACTAGGGTCATGAGTTTGGCAATATCGTTGGCTAGCATGTCTTCAACAGCCTCCAGCAGCTTGGGCTTCACTGCCTGGAACTTACTGAAGTCCTGGTTTGCCAAGATCTCCTGCGTCCATAAAGGCAAAATTAGGTCTGGGGAGTTCTAATCAAGAAAAGCAATCTGCAATGTTCTTCACCACTACCACTACTAATGTTACCACTACTTACATGACTGCTCTAGTTAAAAGTGCTACACAGAGTTGTGTTACTCTTTAGTAATTTGTGTTGTTGCATTCAACTTGAAATGACTCCACCGTGTGCAGCACCTTTAACATAACCCATTGGACGAAAAAATAGAATGTATATTGGTGTACCTGCATCTTAGCTAGTTTGGGGAAATCGCCTGGTGAGATCTGGTGCTCTTTTTCAATCCTTATGTAGATCTCTCCCAGGTTGGCAATCAGCTCTTTCTTCTTGTTCTCCTTCCCAAACATGTTGGGCATCTCCTTCTTTAGAGAGCTGATGATGTATGCATGAACCTGGACAGAGGAAATGTTTATAAGAAATAATCATTTTCTAGTATCATTACCAGACACTGCCAAACTTGCTGATGGTCTGGTGGACCCTTGCTTCAAATGCGCCCTTCGTAACCTATAAGAATAACACCAGATATTGGCATCTCGAAAGCCATTGGCTAAATCTGCCACTTAAACAACCAATCTGCCACTATACAGGTGTTTCTGATGCAGCTCTGACAAAAGCACGCAAACTGCATGCAGTAAATGCCATAAAGGGATACAGCAAATTTGTATAAGAAAGTTTGTCTCCTAATTCACTGACTGCAGCCCACATATTACAGACATTTATCCGGACCAAATTACTGTTTTCTATGAATTACATTAGGCCTAGGGTTTAGAAATACGCTGACAATGCAATTGGTGAAATATTGTGTTGAGTAAAAACCCATGCTTTCATCATGTCAACAAATTGAGAGATGCCACTGTAATCAATATCCAGCAATGCTTTGGTAATTTTTGCTACAGTGTTGTTTCCCTCCCAAAGTCAACTTCCAGGTTACCATGTAAACCTTCTAACTGATTTAGAAAGAACAATAGTGTTGTGCCTTAGTACAATTCCATTTGTCCACTGTCATACCAAATAAAGAGATTGTGTTTGTACTTCTTATTGGGATAAATTCCCCAAAAAGTGAGACCCCCAACTAACACATTTTCAAGACTAGTCTTTCTTCTGAGTGAGGTGATTAGCATGCAAGCTCAGATATGTAATTTGGAAATTAAGCAGCTGGAAAGCAGGACCAAGGACCACGCCTCACAGTATTGGAGCCCCGTCTCACAATATTGTTACTTGCTAAAATCAAATGGTAAGTCCCACCACAAGGCCAAATAAGAACGTCAAGTGTTCCAGGCATCTATGCTTATATAAGGAATAGCCTGGGGATAAGGTTAATCATTATCTGGAGCTTTTGTTCAAAGTTGGCACATTGATGGGTAGAAAACATAACAATAATACAACATTATATCCCAGGTCTCACCTTGGCGAGGCGAGCCCGCTTGATGAGGTCATTGAGCTTTCTCAGAGCAGCATTCCGAGGCAGGCCTTGGATGTCCTTGAAAAGGTCCTGTTCTTCAGCCTCGAAAAGCTTCCGGTTGTCCGGGACCAGAAGTGGCTGAGCCCAGAAAGAACCTATGTACACCCGGATCACTTCCGGAGTGCCCACAATTTTACCAAGAGACCACATGAGGGCACCGTACACCCTCATCAGCTGCTGTGTGCCGATCTGGTCAGCCTTGTTCAGCACAACGCGCATCTTGTCTTCATGGTTCTTCAGGGCGCGGATCACCTCAGAAAACTCATCCGAAATGTCCAGTTTATGGGCGTCGAATAGCAGGATAATGCGATCAACGCGCTCAGCAAACCACTCGAGCACTGCAGCAAAGTCATAACCTACAGTAAAGACAGTGAACATTCTTCAGATTCTTTTTGTAATTAATAAGGGTTGCGAAACCTTCAGAACATCAGTACAATAAAAGGTTTACATTTCAATTATATGAAAATGGCAGGAGATGTGTTCAACAATAAATTTCCATTTCTCCATGGACTTTCTCCACACGGGAACAGACTCACAACCCCCTAACCACAGATCCAAAAACAGATGGATTTCACAATGACATAGCCAAAACGGTTTTCCTGCGCCAGGAAAACGTTAACTAAACAACACCCTCCTCCATAGTTCTCTGTCCTCATTGTGACACAGACACAGGCCTTCGATCCCTAATGGACGAAGCATAGAAATTGAGATATTTTAATTTCTCTAATTACAAGACACGACACGTAGTCCAACCGCATGAATCAGATAGATGATGTAAGCAATTTGGACCTGATTCTGGTTGGTTTTCTGTAGCACAAATAACAGCCTGTATTTCAAATCAACATAGCAGATGATTCATTGATCTCATGTGAGGAAAATGTAAGTGCGGAAATGCTTTAAACAGATTGAATGTGATAAATGATTAATAACAGAAACTAATTAAACAATTATGCTACATCCATTCTATCCACTATGTCTTCTCCCCATCTACACAGACACATCCTCCCCTGAATGACAAACAGGAAATACCCTTAGGAGCATAAATTGTGAGGTGGAAACACTGAGCACACAGAGAGACGTCTTCCCTGCTTCGGTTTAAAACAGTTATTCATTTGCTCTTCCTGCTTTAAACTGGAGGGCAGCCGGGTGGCGAAAGGGACAAAACCCAGATAGTCATACTGTCATACTGACAGTAGTCGTGGCCAATCCTTTTGTTATAGAGAATTATCAACGTCCACATGGTGTCTTAATGGATGTGGGAAGCACAAGGCGAAGAACAGGCTGACTCAGCGTTCCGTTTGAGCTGTGCAAAACAGATTTGTCTTTATCTCAGTCTCTTCCTCTCTCACATATCTACTCCATTGTAAACTATGCTGAGCTGTTAGTTTTTATGCAATATCTAGGTTAGTGCTACATACTCATAGATCATAAATAAAATACTATTTGTGCTGATAAATACAGAGGCCCAAGAAGGCAAACAACGACATGTGTGAAGAACCTCCTTTGATTTCCTGTTTTTCGGGTTAGTGCTTGTCTGGGTGAAGACCAAAGACAATATCTGACATTTTTTGTTGATTAAACAGTGTAATTAGGATCCTGACATCCCTTGTCAGTTCACTTTATCAGTTTTGCTTAGATACCTGATCTGTGAGAAAAATTAAAACCTGGAACCACTTCCTATTATGTGGTCCTCTTCCTGACAAGCAGATCAGAAGTTATGAAGCCCACAGGCTTTGCTTCATGGAAGCTACATGACTGGTGCTGTGGTTCAGGGTAGTTCTGGAAATTCAACCCTTTTACCCATGCCACTTGGGAGGCATGAGGCATGTCCTGGTTGAAAAACAGGAGCCTGGGCAGTATGACATCCCTTCTGGAAAATTAGGGGAAATGCTCAGCTTTCCACATCAGCGGCCCATTCGCACGGCATGTGCTCTTATGTTAATGGAAATGCTTAGCTCAGGGGAAGGGTCTAGAAATATGTTCACAGGAGCGACATTCCAGTTTGACAATACAATAGCTAATGGCCTATTTGTTGGCACAACATTTTTAAATCTTGTCGGGCCTCAGGTCACACAATTCAATGTCTGTAAATGATTGTGTTTAAATAATAAATAAAAACAAATAAAATATATATGGCATGTCTGAAATATAAACAGACAAAACATGACCACGACTTTTCCTTTCAGGTTAAGGAATCAGCCACGTATCATTAGCGGTCTGTTGTAATCTGTTCACCACATAGATCCAATCTATTCCAGCTTGCTGACGGCAGACATGGCAAAGAATTTTAACAGCTGTACATTGCCACCGGTTTTCTAAGTGTGAGAGAAGACCAGCAACACAAAGAGAAAGCAACTCTGACATGTGCTGTAAACAGAAAATAACGAACCACCAGTCTGACTGGGCCAGCAGGACACGCTACAGTGATGAGGACTTCACCTCATTCACCTTCACAGATGAATTCATGTAGATTTACTACTCCCGTGGTTCACAAACTAAGGGTTATGGCCCTTTGCTGGGAAACATTTGGGTTTGGTGCATAGAACCGGGTTGAAGAGAGCAACCTCAAGTTACTGCTAAATGTAATAGAAAGGAAGAGGGTTTTCCGTTTTACTGGATAAGGTCTTCTCCGTTTTACTGGACAAGTGTACTGGACAAGGTCTTCAAAATTGGGGAAAACAATGTTAACACACACAGATGATCACGCAATTGCTGCCCAATTGCCTTGATAGATGGCATCCCAACACTGATGCATTTAAAACCATATTCCTTCAAGCCTACAAATATGGCTTTACTATTCTAACCCCAAAAAGCCAAAATCTAAGTGACCTTCTAAGGAAACGCTCAACTACAGAGCAAAAGTCACCTACATTAATAAAAAACTATTTTCCGCATACAGTCTAGCAGGACAGAGTATTATGATTAACAGAATTGTAAAGTAACCCGAGAGCGGGGGGGTGAAAAGGAACAAAGTCAGAAGACCTGAGGAGATTATTAACTTCCCTTACAATGTCTAAACAGGTGCCTATTAACACACTACAATACCAACCATGAGGCAGGCAGATCCTGTTAGATGAACTGTTATAAGAATGGAAACAAATAGATGGTGACCCAGATCGAGCAGTCTGGAGTAAGATGACAGGAACACTGACTGTCTTCCATTTAAACGTGTCACAGGGACAATAGGGAAGTGTTCAGCATTGACCGTACGTTGACTCTGCTGTGGGTTTCCGGTGTGCGTGTTCACGTTTCTCTAACCTTCCGGGGTATTCCACCATATAGGGATCCTTTGTGATCATAAGTAAATAATGTTACTTCTGTTACTAGGTTTAGGGTCAAATTCCCCTTACGGTTTGGTTGTAGAATTAGGGTTAATGGCTTGGATAAAGGTTAAATAGGATACTGAATGGGAATAACTGCCCCCAGAAAAAGAGAGATTGCTAAAATGTGTGTATATGCGTTTATGTACACCAAAGCAGAATGTATGTTTATATGTAAACTGAAGCAGAGTATGTTATAGAGAGATAAGAGCTGGGTTTGGGGAAACTGCAGCAGTCCACGTCACATTTTCCCTCATTGACTAATGACTGTACCAGGGCCACCCTTTTGCAACAACTGGACCGGGGCCTTCCGCTTAGTATATATGGGTATACACTACCGCTCAAAAGTGTAAAGTCACTTAGAAATGTTCTTTTCCTTTTTCCAGTAGAAAAGCACATTTTTGTCAATTACAAATAACATAAAATAGATCTGAAATACAGTATAGGCATTAATGTTTTATAGATGTTAATGTTGTAAATTACTTTTGTAACAAAAACAGAAGATTCTCAATGGAATATCTACATAGGTGTACAGAGGCCCGGTATCAGCAACCATCAGTCCTGAGTTTCAATGGCATGTTGCGTTTGCTATAATTTCTTGAATGATTTGGGTTGTTTGTTATCGTTGTGTCAGCTCACTGAATGATGGCCTGATATTCTGCTTAGAAATCTCCTGGTATACCCAAGCATACATAGTTCGCCTAATGATGTGCAGTTGACCAGGTCCAGAGGAGGAAAAGCAGCCCCAGATCTTGACATTCTCAACACCATGCATAATTGCTGGGATACGGCTATTTTGGTGGTAGGCAGGGTAGGTTTTTGCCAAGCATAGCAGTTTTGGACTAATCTGTCCAGAGAATGGACTTCCAGACGTTTTGTCAAGGTGGTCTTTGGCAAAAGTGATCTGGTAGACCTACAGAAACAAGCAACGTTCCATTTCAATATACATGGCCTACAAATAGATTCTGCCATTCATTGGTACAGTGTATTTCTCACCCCAAGAGCTGAGGTAAAACATCCTCCCAGTACACCTCTTGATTTAACTGCACATTCTTTTAACAATACAGTCTTATCATTCCCACTCAATTAACGATTCTCTAAAACTTTTAATGAATCACCTCCCAGACGCCAAATAAAAGCCTCTGGCTAATAACTTGAGGCAATATGGAATTCCAAATGTGTTGCATAGGGGGTTATGGAGGGGATATAGGGGGTATATAGACACACAGTGCACCATTTATAACATTATATTATGAAGTATTCTGTACTTCACATTTCAACAGTTTTTTGCAAAAAGTATCCTTTGTACATTATAGTTGGGGGTGGTTGGATTTCCATCCTAACAATAATAACAAAAATAGGTAGGATTTATTTATATTGGTTATGTTCTCTACATTAACTTACTTATACCCTAACCATTTCTCAGTGTGCAACACCTTATAATATTAATTACCTTATGGAAAGTATTATTTAAAGTGATTTATTTTCGCTTACATATAATTTTTTTTTTAAATGTATATAATACAAACATTATACACACACACACTTATTTTGAAGGCAAAATACGAATACCAGAGGTCTTATTGTTGCTGCAAATCTCCAATGCATTGTACTATTGTAGACAATTGTTGATATTGAGTTGTGACATTTAGTTAGCGAGATTGCTTCTTACCTTTGGTTGTCTCTCTCTTACTGCTTTCTATCAACGTGACAGCCACTTGACACTTCAACACAACCATGCGAGTGCACAGACACAGCCAGTTAAGTTTCTCTGACCACACACTCTAACTAGACACTCTGAACATTGAATGCAAGACTTTGTTGCACTTCACCGATACACACACACGAAGGTGAACTGCGCTCAGCAGATAAAAAAAAAAAGGTTTTGTGGCGGTGCTTTACAATTTAGCAGCGGCAGCGCGTCCCTGTAATTACAATTAGGAAGAAAAACTGTAGTCATTTGAGGGGACAAATTGTATAGCCATGATATACCCTGTGCTACTGGATCACCTTGGAAAAATATTTAATTTAATTTTAAATCGAGCATGGTCCATAGTTTACAATAAAACAATGTCTTTGACATAATGTACTGCCAGTGCATAAAAGCTCTACAGCCAAGTGCCTTCTGAGGAAGCTACATCACACCTATTCCCAATCACATCAGTTCCCTTAGATTCAACACTAACATGACTGCCGACCCTCAGCAAGTTCCAACACAACAGGGCTACTATCAAAGGCTAAAAACGAAAGACAGTTTTTCCACACCTCAGTATTACCGCATATTGTATTTCCACAGCAGACTTTAGGTACAGACTGTCCTTTTACTCTCCTTAGAGGACCCAGCGGCAGACAGGCGAGCAGTCTCACACACACCCCCCCCCCCCCAGGGTGGCTAAGAACCATGCGAAAGCCTCAGCAACAGGGTGACAAGTGACAGAGTGCATCTGGCCCATACAGGTTAAAGTATTGCGGCATATGGGCCTCTATAGGAGCTGGCTGCAGAATTAATCAAAGGTACATCTCCTGTAGGGGTGGGCGATCTTCCCAAAAAACACAATCACGGTCCACTAACTGAATCACGATCTTCCCAATGATGAGATGAACTATAGACAATATCCAAACTGGAGCAAGCCTATGAATGTATCCATTTGCACAATTTAAAACACAACATTAAATTAAAGAATCAGTTGTCAAAATGGTCATAAAATGGGCTGAGTTGAACTTGTTTTTAAAATATTAAAAGTTGTAATCAGCAGTCAATATATACACATTAAATAAAAATCTTAAAGTACTCTGAAATTGCAGTAAAACAATATAAAAAAGGTGTGCACTTTTCAAATTCAGAAAAATAAAAATCCATATCCTTAGTTAAGAAGAATGTGACTGCTTTAGTCATATTTTTTCGACTGCTCTAATGTGTCAGTTAGAGAACTGTTTATGTTTCCGGACCTTGTGAGATACAGATGAGTGGGGATCCACGAACCTGAGTGAAACCCTCTCGGAATGTTCCTTAAAATGCTTCCTTTTCAAGTGGTTGAAAAGATTTGTTGTATTACCTCCCAGACCGTTAACCAACAAAAGTTTACAGATAACTTTTATATGAGAAATGTCTCGCTGCGCATAGCCAAACCATTGCCACAAATGACGTTTAATCTTTTTCCAGCACCAGCTCCTTGCTTGTTAGTTTATGTTGATTTCTTCCCCTAATATGTCTACATTCCCCCCCAAGAGGTACATAAGAATAAAGAGAACAAAACAAATGCATGGGGCATATTATATACTGTTCATCAATTAAGAGATTCTAAGATCAAAAGTAAGCAGTACAAACAATTCCTCCCACAATGTCTGTTGAATAGTGCTGTCCATCCTGCCAAGAAGTCTGTGTTTGGCCCTAACCCTCAATCCTCCACCCCTGTCAGTAACTCTCAGAGGCCCCTACAGTTTCCTGGCCCCTGATCCCCTTCCTCCCTGTTGGGTCCTTCATATCACAGCCATTTTGTCACCATGTACAACACAGTGGTCCGGCCCCCCTCTTTCTTAGTCCACACACATTCAATGGTTCAGACACCCTCACCTTAAAACGCAGTGTTTTTGTTTCCAATGCTATTGTTCACATGTTCACCGAGCACAAGCGTAAGAGCATATGTGTAGGAGGTGGTGTCTACATGCAGTGGTGTCTACTGAAGTAGATCACATACACAAGTTCTTAATATTAATAAGAGGGCTGGAACAGGCCCTGTAATACAGGTCTTTTCCCTTCCACTTCTTCACCAACACAAATCTCTTCTTCATCTTAGGGGCACAAAATATCAACCCATCTACCGTATTAAATTACTCTAAATTCATTGGACCGACTGAAGGTTGAACGTAATAATAGAGTAGCCTGTCCTTGTTAGGGTGAAATAACACTTGATTAAGCAGAACTTGATCAATAAGGACAGCAAGAGCTAAAACAAACGAGAAATAAGAGAAGGGAAAAAGAGTAATGAGAAGAGGGAACAGAAATTGAAAAGAAAATACAGAAACAGTAGGGAGGAATGGGGAAGCAAGAACAAATGTAGCAGTCAAATGAACAGATTAACCACCAACCTCTGCTGATTCTCTGCTTCTCTCCAGAGAGGATACCTGGAGTATCAATGATACTGATGCTCTCCAACACCGCGTTAGGCATCTGGGCGCACACAAACCTGAGGAACACAGACACGCTGATGACATGTGGCCAAACTGTGCACAAATAACTGCAGTTCCTCAGATGAGACACATCAATACCCCTGTTTCTTATTCATACTTTAATAACACATGTTGTTAAGGTATTGAATGTGTGTTTACATGCTATAGTATGACAGATAATTGCTGGAACTGAGCTTTGATGTAAACTACATCCTCAAAAGGGCTTTCAAAAGACAATAGAGGAGAAGTAGTGAGCCTGTATGTGGTTTGTCCCACTCTAAAAATAGGTTTTTGGAAGCCATCCAATCAAGACAAAACCATATGGCCCAAGGTGTGTGAATGCTATGGCAAAAACATGCAGCCCTTTGGGTCCAGAGAGCTAGGACTGGGAAACACTGTTCTACACAACTATTCTGTAAAAGATGAGCAACAATATGGCATTCAGCCTAAATGGGAAATACTGAGCACAAATTCCCTCATGAACAATTAAACATGCACTTGGAAGTGGCTTTTCATTTCTGTTTGGTACATTTGGTATATAGATTGACGAAAAGATGTTTCCACCAACTGTAATGTAGTCTTCTCTGCAGGGCCTTCAGTGGAATGATATTCTACAACCACGTTTCCCAAAACATTGGGACGCATCATAATAAGCAAACAAAAACCCAATGCAATGATGTGCTAATCATTTAATGCCTATATTTAACTGAACATGGTACAAAGGCAACGTTAAATGTTGAAACGGAGAAATTTAGTTTTGGGGAAATATTTGCCTATTTTAATCTTAAGGCCAGCAACATGGTTTCAAAAAAGTTGAGACAAAGGCATGTTAATTACTCTGTTGAATCTCCTTGTTTTAAAAAATAATCTGTAAGCATTTGAGTTCAGTAAGCATTTGACTTGTTGTAGTTATTGAAAGTGTTTCCCATTCTTGCTTGATATAAGATTTAAGCTGCTTAACAGTTTTATAATGCGCCAGTTATTTTCAATGGGTAACAGGTCTGGACTGCAGGCCAGTTTTGCATGTAGAATCTTTCATTACGGAGCCATGCTATTGTAATGCAAGTGGTTTGGCATCGTCTTGCTGAAATAGGCAAGGCCTTCCCTGAAAAAGACATTGTCTGGATGGCAGCATATGTTGCTCTAAAACTTGTATAGATATCAGCATTAATGTTGCCATCAAAGACGTGCAAGTCACCCATGCCAAATGCACCCCCATAAGTGTTGGCTTTTGAACTGCGCACAAGCTGGATGGTCCCTTTTCTTTTTAGTCCATGACTCCCCAAAACAATTTCTGATTTATCAGACCACAAGGCCATAGTCCACTTTGCCTCAGTCAATCTGAAATAATTTTAGGCCCAGAGATCTACATAATGTGATAATTAATTTTACGTTAAGAAACATTCTTAAAATTGGAAATGTTGTCTTGAATATATGGTTTAAATGAAAAACACTTCTTTGCATTCAGTTTTCATTTCCATTTTAGACAGCCTCACAACTTTTTGTACAAATGTACATTATCTTACCACTAAGAATCTTTTTTTTGTAAGATACAAACAGGAAATGGGGAAAAAGGACCTTTTTTCATTCTACTGTTAATTTGTTTTTGTTTCTCCCTTTCCTCTCCCTTTAATGCATCTGAGGGGTAGAAACAATTTTTTTCAGAGCTCCTAACCCTTTTACATTTTTCCATGATCTGATTCCATCGTCTCCAACGAAAAGACAAAAGCGCTCCACGTGGTTGACTCAGCTAGCAGTCCTAAATCCTAACACATACCTTGCCAGCTTGCAGTCCTCAACCTTAACACATACCAAATATCGCTGTCAAAACACTAACTTGCTGATTTCTATTCTCCATGTCTTACTCAGCAAGAGCAAAGCCCTCTTAGGAAGTTTTGCTCCAATTCTCTACAGCTTCATCTGCTCTTCCCCGGAGTCTCCACTCATTTCATGAATTTTACATTCATCCTAAATTCCTGGCGTTCCCACGGCCCTATTGTCAACTGACATGTGTCGAGTGTGTGAGCAGTAACTCCGAGAGGGCTCAGGAAGGCACAGATGTTCACCAGCATGGCACGCTCTGGCTGGTACCTCATCTGGAGTAATGTCAGGAGGTGGAGGGATGGGAAAACGCAGAGGCCGTGAATCAGAAAGGTTGTGGATGACAAAGTGTGACTGCCAAGAGTGAAAATAAACATGAGTTGCCAGTTTTGAAGAAGAAATGGAGGAACAGCAGAGTCAGTACCTGAGTTTTCTTGCGTGCCAAGGGAGAGCTAGATTAAATAATGGACTCAGGACTTTCCGCTCTGGAAGCCTGACCGGTCCACCCCGAAACAAACACAGCAATGCTATTGGTGTTTGACCAGTCATCGATCAGTACAATCTACCACCAACAGGCTTTCATACACTACAATTTACTGGGTACTGGAGATCTTGACTATTATTGTTTTACCAAAAGTGGGGAGACTCATCTTCATGTTGCCTTAAATCAGTACTTAGCCAGAGGAGAATCAGCTCTATTCTGAAAACTCCAGGCATGCCACAATAGGCACAATGACTTTCAGTACAGGGAACTCATTCCTCAGGTGGCTGTTAGATTGACCCCTTCATAAGGCAGGCTAGTGTCAGCTAGGATCACACCTAAGAGGAAAGCATTGTCGATTCAAAATAGAGGTCTGCAGAACACGGGTACAAACGTGACATATTAAACATTTGGCTCAATATCCAATGACAGTTCTAAGCATCAAAACCACCCTACATACGCAAAATATACACACATACACACACATCTTACACAGCATAAACTTTTGTATATTAGAGTAGTGGAAAAGGCTGGGAGTTAAATATAAGCCGTAGACTGTTGAAAGGACTGAGCAGAGTGCTGGTCATGCCCAATTATAGTAGAGAAACACAGGTTTATATTACAAAAGCTAAGCAATGAAGTTTTGTTTATGTTTTTGCCATTAGACAGATGTAAAATTAACCCAGATTGTGCGGTTGGGAAGGGATTCCCCTTTGCAGAGTTTGCTTATACATTTCTATACAGTATTTCCTACCCAAACCTAATAGTTATTAGATAAAAGCCAACCTAAATGAAGGAATTACTCAACATTTGTATTACTATTAAAGTTAACAAGACTGTGACACCCTTTGCCACTCTTGTGAAAACAGATTTTGACAGTTACACTCAATAACTGGTTGAGCCACTTTTAGCGGATGATTGCTATAACATGGATGCTTATTTCCAAATTCGTCCTTTTCGGGCAAACAAGCACACAAATGACAAATCAATATCAGCATTGGTCTATCGTGTTATATGAATATCAGACATTGGTGTATCAGCTAACAATATTCAGTGCATCCATAAAAACAAGTCAAGCATGTGATTTGAAGATGGTTCAAACTCAGGACCTGGAAGACTGGCAGTCATTGAAGGATCCATGAATTATCTAATGCTACTGTGAATTCTAAATAAGAATGTCAAGCCAATCCTCTGTCAAGACATCTGATAAATGCATTTAAGTAGTCATTGGAATAAAACAGAATGCTAAAAGACACTCCAAAGGGGAAAACATTAGGACACTGCTATTGGCACACAGCCAAAAACTCTGATCTAACGTAAGTGAGTAATCAAGAAATATGTCAATGTTCATGGATTTCCCCACAACTACACAGGAGAATTTCTTCATGGTTTTGGGAGAATTGGCATGGTGCTTAAGAGACCAGAGCTAGGTGAGCTCATCTCCCTCATTCGTCCTCACTCTCCTCCGGCCAAGTTCGCCTTGATGATCATTCTAACTACTGAAAACCTTCAGCTCAAATCAGAAAATTCTATTTAAGACCAACTCTACTGTAGTTGTTTTTCTTTATTTTGCATTTCAAGTGCTTTGTGAATATTTTCTATAACTCCATTAACCTCTGTACCACAAATGTCACAAAGTTAAAGCAGGTCTCAATGGAAAAGTGGAACGAAATTCTCCCACTGCAATATGAGAAAGTGATCAACAATTACAGGAACTATTTCAGTGCAGCAAAATGTGGTTTAACCAGTTGTGTAACAAATAACCTTTTCACCCAGGGCCAAGGCACAGCTGCATAGAGAACCCATTTCACTTACATATGCAACTAAATATTTGATTGTGTGCACAGCTGTAATCTTACTTTAGGCCACCATTGTGTTTCTTGATTTAATAACTACAATATTTTTTATTTCATTGTGAGCAACATGTTTTTACTTTTTGAGTTTACTAATTTAAGTTGAGATGTCCTTGTTTGAGAAAAAAGCGAATTATTTCTCTATTAAAATAACATTAAATTGATCAACAATAGAGTAAACATTGTTCATTTTGTAAATTACTTGTAGCTGAGAACTGCAGACTTTTTATGGAATATCTAAATAGGCCCATTGTCAGCAACCATCAGTACTTTGTCCTAAAGGCATGTCTTGGTTACTAATCCAAGTTTATATGAAAATTATCATTAGAATCCCTTTTGAAATTATTTTAGCACAGCTAAAAACTGTAGTGATGAAAGATGCAAAACAAACTGTCTTTAGACTAATAGAGTATCCGAAGCATCAGCAAAAGAGGGTCTGATTACTGGCTCAAAAGTGCCAGAAACAAAGAACTTTCTACCGAAATGCAAACCAAGACAGCATGAGTGGTGGAAGGCCCTGGTGCACAACTGAGCAAGATGCAACAAAGTAGGGTCTTTAGTAAGTATTAAATAGCACACGCAAAACTCAATGTGAACAGTGAAGAGGTGACTCTGAAGCTGGCCTTCTAGGCAGAGATGCAAAAAAAGCCTAATCTCAGACTGGCCAATTAAAGAAAATATTAGGATGGCGAAAAAACAAAAATACACTAGACAGAGGAACAGTACTATGGACATAAATCTAAGTTGCAGGTGTTCAGACCAAAAAGAACATTTGTGAGATGCAGACCAAATTAAAAGATGCTGGAAGATGTCATCTGTCAAGTATGGTGGAGGCAATATGATGGTCTGGGGGTGCTTTAGTGGTAGTGAGGAAGAAGATTTGAACAGGGTCAAAAGGATCTTGAAGAAGAAAGGCTATCACTACAAACTATGCAATAACTATTTTTTGGGGAAAAGCAGTCAGATGGTATTCTGTCAATAATGTAGTGGCTAGCACAATCACCGGATCTCAACTCTATTGAGCTGTTCTAGGAACAGCATGGCTGTATGGCATATAAGTCCCCATAAAGCCAATCCACCTTGTGGGAGGTGCTTCCAGAAGCATGAGGTGAAATCTCTTCAGATTACTTCAACAAACCAACTAGAATGCCAAAGGTCTGCAAGGCTATCATTGCAGTAAATGGAGGATTCTTTGACAAAAGCAAAGTTTGCAGAACACAACCTTGTCCATTACTATATTTCGAATTCATTTTGCTATATTTTTCATTCAAACTCATTTAATGTATTTTTAAAACTCTTGAAAATGTAGTATAATTTAATTAAGTAAATACATACATTTTTTTAATTACGCAGTTCCAGTTCTTTTTTAACTGAACTGATAAAATCTAACATCAGAAACACAGCACACTACTGTTTCCAAAGACTATTCATCTTGCTTACATAAGCTATAACTGCTCAAAGTTCAGACATTCCTTCACAATTACTCTCTGTCATACACTGAACATCTGATCCAACATTATGACGACAAATTGACAAACATGCATGGAAGAAAAAAAAAACATTACATTGATCACTGATTATAATTTATCACAAATGAGCTAGCTAGTTACTAAGTAAAGCTAGCTAACACTAGCTAGCTCCAAAAATTCTACCACTGTCCATAGTTTTATTTGGAGCCTCATAAAAATAAATCCACGCTAGCTAGATGGTTACACAGGACTAAGACTCACCTGTTAAGAAATGCATTGCCAAAAGCGTTGAGTTTTCTGAAGGGCTTCTTTGGGTCAACTACTAAAGCATTGCCTGGGATCAGACCCTCCTGTTCTCCATGCATGACCGCTATAAAGGAGTCGGTGGTCGGTTCGGGCCCTATCCGCATGCCGGGGAAGTCTTGCTCCATAAGATGCCGAATAAATGTGGTTTTACCTGTAGAATATTGGCCAACCAAGAGTACCATAGGCTTGTTGTCAAAGTCGGCATCTTCCAAAGCCGGTGAATGGAAATCGTGGAAACGATAGGTATCTTCCAACGGAAAAAGTTTGGTCCTGTACAGTTTTTTCAGACCCTCCGACACATTTTGGAACAGTTCTGGATCCTTCTTGCCATCCCTTTTGAACATGGTGCCCGGTTGAACAAATACTGTCAATTTTGTTACTAGTTGTCAACTCGGTTTGTAAACTACCTAGTTGTTCAATGTTGCTAATCGTCTGTTTGTCACGGGTGAAGCGCTTGTCCCCGCTGAAGTTTGAATTAGAATATTTCAAGACAGCAAACCAAGTCTGCTAACCTTGTAAGCTAACTGGATGTCGCTCGTGGTTCGTACTTAAAATATTGTGAGGTTAAACCTAGCTAGCTACCCCAGTTATTATAAATTGTTGAAAGCCTATTAACTGCACGTTTTATCGACGTGAATGTTACTAGCTTGCTATCTACTTTTTCAATAGAGGAATCAAACTACCAAAATATGTTCTCTAGCAAATCCTCAAACTCAACAAGACTATCTACAATACACAGCTCTGGTCGGCAGGCTAGCATTAGACCAAAAAATCCTCCCTTGTAAGACAACCTCACGCCTCTCCTTGGTGCTTCTTTAATCGGACAGTCCGGTCTCGACTCGAACCCTCCTACTGGAACGTCAGAAAGCAGAAAGAACATTGGACACGCCACGCACGGGTTGATTTAAAATTAGAAATCGTTCCAGGGACGTCTGGGGAGCACATGTTTAATGAATTTGATAGAGAAATATTTTCTCTTTCAAATTCAACGATCGCTCATCGTTGTTGATGTGATTAAAATCAGCAATGTCTACTGACAGTTATTAGACCAGTCGTTCTTAACCGGTTCCCCAGGGAACCCCAGCCAGTCCGGGTATTTGAACTACCCTTTAGCTAGCGCACATAATCATCAAGCCCTTGATAAGTGTATCTGCTGTGCTTGTTCCGGGCTGCAGCTAAGATGTGGAATGTCTGAGGTTCCCTGAGGAATGGGTTAAGAACCACTGTATTAGTCTATGGTTTAAATTTGCGTTCACATTTATTTAAAACCAGAGCGAATAAAATGAAAGCAGTGTTTTTTGCATTGTAAAGAAAACACGTGTAACATACTGACACCATTAATTACATTTTGATTCTGTGTTTTTCTAAGGAGGAAAGAATAAGGACTACTTTTAGCTCAATTGGGTGTTACATTTCTTTATATCTAAATGTAAGGAATCATCTTTCTTCATGGAGTTTACTGTTGAAGTTGCTACACACGTGTACACGGAGAGTAATGCAATTTTCATACACTCCAGAATGTCATCACGAGTGATACGATTCATTGCAATTAATTGCAAAGTCCCTCTTTGCCATGAAAATGAACTTAACCCTAACACCTAAATCTGTAATTCATCGGATCATCAAGAACTTCAAGGAGAGAGGTTAAATTGTTGTGAAGAAAGCTTCAGGGCGCCCAAGAAAGTCCAGCAAGCGCCAGGAACGTTTCCTAAAGTTGATTCAGCTGCGGGATTGAGGCACCACCAGTGCAGAGCTTGCTCAGGAATGGCAGCAGGCAGGTGTGAGTGCATCTGCACGCACAGTGAAGCGAAGACTTTTGGAGGATGGGCTGGTGTCAAGAAGGGCAGCAAAGCAGCCATTTCTCTCCAGGAAAAACACCAGGGACATACTAATATTCTGCAAAAGGTACACTGGACTGCTGAGGACTAGGTAAAGTCATTTTCTCGGATAAATCCCCTTTCCAATTATTTGGGGCATCCGTAAAAACGCTTGTCCGGAGAAGAAAAGGTGAGCGCTACCTTCAGTCCTGTGTCATGCCAATAGTCTCTTGAGGCATCGAGACCATTAATGTGTGGGGGTTGCTTCTCAGCCAAGAGAGTGGGCTCACTCACAATTTTGCAATTTTGCCTAAGAACACAGCCATGAATAAAAAATGGTACAAAACATCCTCCAAGGGCAACTTCTCCCAACCATCCAAGAACAGTTTGGTGACAAACAATGCCTTTTCCAGCCTGCTAGAGCACCTTGCCATAAGACAAAATTGATAACAAAGTGGCTCAGGGAAAAAACATCAACATTTATGGTCCATGGCCCGGAAACTCCCCAGACCTTAATCCCATTGAGAACTTGTGGTCAATCCTCAAGAGGTGGGCGGACAAAAAAAACACATTCTGATAAACTTCAAGCATTAATTATGCAAGAATGGGCTGCCATCAGTCAGGATGTGGCCCAGAAGTTGACAGCATGCCAGGGGGAGGTCTTGAAGAAGAAGGGTCTACACTACACATATTTACTCTTTGCATGTACTTAATGTAATTGCCAATAATAGCCTTTGCCACTTGTAATTATACTTCAGTATACCATAGTAACATTTGATAAAAAGATCGAAAAACACTGCAGCAGCAAACTTGGTGTCAAAACCAATTCTTGTGTCATTCTTTAAAATGTAAACATTTTAGGTGGATATCCTGATTGCTAAAATTATGTTTCGTATCTTAGATCCTTTCAAAACACTTTTAACTTGCAATATCACTGTGATATTCATGCGATTAAAAAGACTGAACTGGTGACTCATCCAGTCAATCTATCAGATTTAGCAAGCAACAACAGTGTTGAAGCATCCAGTAACTACAAATTGAAAATGAAAATAAGTTCATGGACTTCTTAGGAATTTCCGAGGCACAACAGAATCTTATAATCTGAAATGAATGTAAGATTTGTGGAGCTAGACATTAGATTGGTGAGTGTGTGGGCGGGATGTCATAGTGAAACTTGGAAATCTGTTCAGTTCCATTTTAAGAGCCCCACCCTGGCAGTTTCATGTTAAAACACCTCCACCATGTGTTAACTCACTAAATATTTAGCATTTTCTTCAGATGATCTTACCCTGAATGACTTTCAACATTAATGCCATTTCATGATAATTTAGCCACATGGCATTTTTTTAATACTACATCAACACAATGTAAAAATAATGTTGTATGGTGCATTATTGCTCTACACATAGACTTTCAAATATAAATAATACTATCAAAATAAATACATCACATTATTACCTTTAGAAATGTATGTGTTTGGTAAGTATGTAATTTATAAAAATGTGTTTGGTAAGTATGTAATTTATAAAAATATTCACAATATTCACAATTTTGGATTGATTGTTAATTTTTAGGTTACAGCCAAAGATGTATCCTTATTTTGGAAGGATTCAACACAAAGCTTTTACCAGACTAGACATAATTTCAATACAAATTCTTATTTACATTTTAATGTATAAAACAAGTTTTGTATTACTGAAACAGAGTAATATTAAATCTTTATTTCCAAGGCTGTGTATCGGCTTCAAATAACATACACATTAACAGTATCCTAAAATAGGATATTGTAAGTTGTCTTATATTTACTGTGCATCATAGTTAGCTGGTAACTAATGAAACATAAATTAACTGCATGCTCAGGAGGACAGACACGGCAGTGGCCTACAGAACTGACAGGCAGACATTTTCCAAACACTGGCTGTCAATTCATAGGTCATCACCATGCGTCCCATTCTTCTCTTAGCCCTTCCTTACATAACAATGTTTGGTTGTTACAGAAAACAAGGAACTCGTGTCATTGAATGACCTAGAGGCGGTTCTTCATAAAACAAAATTTCTCATAAAGACACATGACAATGCAAGGAGAGGAATGTAAATTAATCATATGAATGTAATAATCATATGACCAAAGACAAGGGCCGTCATATTCTACACATTGATTCTAAAACTAGCTGGCTCAGGGTGACTCTCTGCAGGTAACAGCATCTCCACTGGAACAAAAGTGACTTCCACATGGAGTTGCTGTTACAACCAGCCAGCACCAATTCACAAACTGCTCATAACTGCCTTCCACAGGATAGAAATGGTAATACTGCATTACTACAAAGTGAATATATGCAGGTCCACAGATTGAGATCACACCGCTGGTTGTTTCTGGTAAGGGCAATCTCTCCATGGGAAACACCTGAAACAGAAGCACAGATCAGGTAAATGATTGTGAACAGTGGGCTTGCGTAAGTTTGGACTTGGAGAGAACTCATTCAGTACATGTTTAGAGCTTTCGATAGCAACTGACTTTGACCCGACCCCTCCTTCTTTATGACCGACTATAGACGCCGTCATAGCACACACACCTCCAGCTGATTGGCCAACAGGCCAAGGCCTGTCTTGATAACAGGGTTTTTATGGCGGCTGTCAACATAAGAGTGCGTTGAAGATTGTGATCACAAGCCGAGCGTGATGGGTGTGTCTGGCTCCTCAACAACGATGTTCCCTTTTTATCATACTACTTTTTCACCATAAAAGGTATTTAGTGGCTTGTATGCTGCTAATTCATCCATGAAGAAAGACTGTTAATCATTCCTTTCTTTTATTTCTTCCCTATCACGCTCAGCAGATTTTGATATCTCTGTGTAAACTTTGCCTTGCAGTAAACCACTCTATCTTGGGAAAAACAAAACAATAAACCAATTGCCTCTTTTCTTCCTCAGTCACCCTTGTTGTTAGGCACATTTTAAAAGCTTTTGTAATTTTTATTTTTTTTATCAATCTCATAAATAATAAATCCAACCTTTGGCCATGCAAGCATTGAGTCCCACAACCAACACACAACTAGTGAGACAAGTGTATTGGTTGTGTGGATTAGCTGGTGCTCATAACACCAAAGGTTGCTGGGGCAACACAAAATTAAAGTGTACATATGACTGTAGCCCCCTTTGGCTAGAAGCATCAGCTAAACCCCACATATTATATTATGTCTTTGACTCTTGGCCTTCATGTTTAAACTCATTATAATATGGCACACTATGTCACCAGTGACAAACACAAAGACCCTTTGTTTGCCTAATAATTTATAATAACCATATTCCATGGCCATGGGTTCCTATAGAAGAAAGCACTTTTATTTGGAAGGTTTAGGGTGTGTACAGTACATTACCAAGCAGGCTTATTTAAATACTGATACTCCTGACTTAGTTTGTAGTTGTCTTGATTAACAAAAATGTTGAGCAAAGCCAAACATACATGGGTCAGAGTAGGTCTAAATACCTTGAAATAGGTTGTCATTCTCATGTGCTAAGTCTTGACCGAGGCACATGCCCACAGACATAGAAATAACAATAAAACAGTAATCTGTTACTGTATGTAACAGCAGTGGGTCAAATAATGTGTTTTATGTTTGTAGGTTTATGCTGCTAAACTCATTAGAACAACATTAGAACAGTAATTAAAACATAACCTTGAATGTGCAAACAGAATGATGTAAGACACTGGGGTTATATTTGACACTGGTGACATATTAAGACAATGAGATGGCTCCCACAGTAATAAAGACCTTATAATTATCTCAGGAACAGTGGCTGACAAAGATTAAATTAGTTGACTCTGCCACTTTACATCTCAGTTGCATTTTTACAAATGTTTTTTTCTTTACGACTGGCCTTGAGTATGTATAGTGTTTGAGTTAAAATATGTAATCACACATTCAGACAGATATCACACAAAGCAGTACTCACCTTCAGATACGGTCCGGCATTAACAGGAGGCCGCCAAAGGTTTGGGAGCCAGAGATTTTGGTTGGTGCGAAGGTAGATAGAAAGACATAAAGAATAGTGCAGTCTGACAGAGCATGAGAGTCTCGAAAGATAGTAAAACCAACAGTGATGAATGAAGACAAAGACACCCTTGGTGAGAGGAGTTTAGGGAGCATTTGTCAGCAATACAATGACAGAGCGGGAGAGTGGCCAGTTTAAGAGAGATCAGGAGTAGGAGCCAGGTGAATGATTACACTTCCAGTCAATATTTAACAGGCTCAACACCCTGCCCCTCAATCCAACATCCTGATTGTGCAGACATGCTTAAGGTAGGGCAACAGTGAAACACACTGTAACTCACCTTTGTTCCATTCACATAGTCGTCAACAAAAAATAACACAGCAAAAGCTGAGCGTGTTAATGACAACATAGCACAAATTGTAAAAGTAATTTGTAAATCTTCATTTGTCATGGCCAAACATTTAAAGTTACATCCCCTAAAGTGCACTTAATCTAGCCGGCTCACCCAATGTTATGAGGCAACATAGATCTATACTAAAGTAAAGAAAGTTTATAAATTGTGAATCTGTTTTCCAAGTGAAAATAGAAATTGCTTAAATTCAAACCACTTTGGTTGCCTAACATTTAAAGTCACAAAGAAAATCCTAAATGAGACATACTGTGAAAGAAAGGCAAAGGAGGTGTAATACGTTTATGAACACACACTATCAGTCATTTAATTACTTCAATAAGCAAAGATATAACTCAATGTTATCATGGGGCAACAAGACTGGACTCTAAACACTGAACAAGGAAAACAGCATAATAAAAAATACTTTGAAGTGTATGTTAATGATTTTAAAAACAGGGTTAAAGGGTACAACTTATTAATCATTGTGGAGACATAAAACATCTAAAGTAAATAATACATTTGATTTAAATCGGTAGAGACCAATTTGGCCCCTAGCCGCTTAGCCCAAAGCATTGCAGTAAACGATCAAATGATTCAATGGACACTTCCACAGCATCAGTTCTAGCCTGTGAGTCCAGTAAATCATTGGGAAGATTGTTTTCCTATTCTATCCATTTGCCCAATCAAATGTTTCCTTATTGCCATCAATCAACAGTAAAAACAACTGTTATTCACCATTTATTAGACAATTTGAAAGTGTCCTTTTCCTGGTATTAATCCCTGAATTCAATTTTTGAACTGAAAATAAATGCTACTACTATCACAAGGCAACCTAAATTTCCCCTCCTTTGTTCCCACTTGTCTTATCTTATCTTCAGCTCAAGGAATGGGTGTGTCTGTGTGCAGAGTCTAGCCTCAGAAGGAGTTGAACACAGTTATCTATGACACAAACCACTCTCAATGAAACTAGAGAAGCAGAGAGCAGTCATCCACACACCCTCAAGGTCACATGCAACTCTGAAATATCAGCAGGTTAATTCGACAGTAGTGAAATAAATGTACATTGTTAACCTCTGTACCAACGACCACACGTGATTGCACTATCATGGTTATAACTAAGCTATTTATCCACTACATATTTCCCTCATACCAAAGTTTATTTGATTTCTGCACATTGATTCTCTAACTGTAAAACACCCGGGAACTAAGCAACACTAGTCTATCATCAGAGACTCATTACCATTATAGGCTTATGTCTCTACAAACTGTTGACCAATATCTCAACAATTATTCAGAAACATACAGTGGAGGTGGGGCATTTACATACACCTTAGCCAAAAACATTTAAACTCAATTGTTCACAATTCCTGACATTTAATCCTAGTAAACATTCCTTAGGTTTCTTTGATCAATTAGGATCAGAACATTTTAAAAATGTGAAATGTCAGAATAATGTTAGGGAGAATGATTGATTTCAGCTTTTATTTATTTCTTCACATTCCCAGTGGGTCATTAGTTTACATACCCTCAATTGGTATTTGTTAGTATCAACTAAATGGTTTAACTTCAGTCAAACATTTTGGGAGGCCTTCCACAAGCTTCCCACAATATGTTGGGTGAATTACAGCCAATTCCTCCTGACAGACTTGGGTTTAAACGAGACAGGTTTGCTTGCACATGCTTTTTTAGTTCACATTTTCTATAAAACTGAGGTCAGGGATTTGTGATGGCCACTCAAATAACTTGGCTGTTTTCCTTAAGCCATTTTGCCACAACTTTAGAAGTTTGCTGAAATAATCTGTAAACAATTGTTGGAAACACTACTATTGACATGCAAAGTATACGTCCTAACTGACTTGCCAAAATGTGTTTGTTAACAAGAAATCTGGATTGTTGTTTTATTAAGTTTTATTGACTTCAACCTAAGTGTTTGTAAACCTCCACCTTCAACTGTAGTACCACAGAAAGAAATGAATCATAATCACTCAACATGATGGCTCTCTGTAAAGTCAGAAAGTTGCCTCAACTTTCTGACTTTACAGAGAGCCATCATGTTGAGTGATTCTCATGATCAGTCCCATATATTCCAGCAGAGGACATTAAAACACAAGCAAGCCACCAGTGTTAACAGCTGCAACCCACTTTTATATGAGCTGTTGTAAACTCTCTGAAACACACACTTCATTTTCAGAGTTTGCTACATTTTGTAATAGACTGAATTGCATATGCCTTCACTCCCCAATAACTTCACATTTCATGGTGTAATAATCTGGAATTGAATTATATTCAATAGGGATTCCCTTTATTTGATTAAAACCACCCGTACCGGATGCAACAGGATGTTACTAAGATACACAATTAGACCAAAAAGAAATATAAAAATGTGTTGGTTGTAAAAGTCTTCATTTGGAGTAAGTAGTTAGAACTACATTTGGCATTAACGTTGCAAGTCTATACTGACTTTTAACAACTGGTTCCTGCAATTTTCACCTATTTGTCTTGGCATAATTGCTTAAGATTTCAAGTTGTATGAGCACCATGGGTCAATAGCAACTGCCAAATCCTGACATAGATAATTAATGAGATTGAGGTCAGGGCTTTGACATAGTCAAATTAAATTCTAAAGACAATTGGCAAAAGAAGGTGAATACTTTTCTAATACTCTTTTATAAAAAAAAAAAAAAGAAGACAGTGGTTTCAACTAGAATATTCACATAAGGTAATACTGGGAATATGTAAGCAAAAGAAACAAAATCCCAATTAAATGCATTTTTGATCCAGATTGCAATACTGAAAATGGGCAAGATACCTTATGCAATCAACCGTGAACCTGGACATTCAATGAATTACAATGTTTTTCCTTATGCAGTTTTGCTAAAAGAACACTAATCTTTGAATATAATGTTTTAATATTGGCTATATTAAAAGGATGCTGGTATAAAAGGGCAATCAAACAACCCAAGACTGTGTACAGTTTAAACAGGAAGAAAATTGTTATTTCCTTTCCACGTGAGATTCAACAGGAAAGCAGTCAGTACATACATAACACTGGCATTAGAAAACTTCTACCCCTGTGTTTCTAATTGAAGACTCAGTCCTTTCCTTGAGCTGCTGGTCATTTGACCACTTTTTTCTTCTTCTTGATCACCTTCTCTGGTTCTACTACAACAGTTTCCTCTTCTTCAGTTGCTCGTTTCTTGGCCTTGTCTTTTATCATCTCAATAGTGTCCCAAACCTCATCCACCTCATCCTTTACCTCCTCTACATCTCCGCTCTCTCTTGTGCTGCCCTGCTGAAAGAAGCAACAAAGAGGTCTTTAGTACTGTTCATTGATGGAGAATCACTGCAATTGAAAGTAATTTTACAGTTTGTCAAATTGAGGCAAAGCTGGTTAGTGTATTAATAGTGTATTAATAGATTGGCCGATTTGTCACAATATAATTTTGTTCATTTTAAAGTAGATCCTAAACTTAGTAATCTCGACAATGCATTCACTATGGGCGCTTTTATTTTAGGTGCATTTCTGTGGCTGAAATACATCATGATGTTTCAAAAGCAGACAAATAATGTGTAGGAAGAACATTTCACATTGTTGTGCTGCCATATTGACTTCAGACCAATTATGACAGTAGCTAGCCAATATTCAGGGGACATACTTAAAATTTGCTAGTTAAACTGCCATATTGTAGATACCTATGAAGTGGTAGATACCTATGAAGTAGGGCTGGGAACGGATTAAAATCTTTTTACTAATTAAACGCACAATTTGCTGTAATTAATCACATTTTTTATGTGTTGTAGAATCACTATAATAAAGCAATTAATACATATTGATTGGGTGAAACGTGTGGCTGCAGACAATGATTGGACATTGTAATTCACTTGACAAAAGTTTAGATGTGTCTGAGCAATGTACTGATGTCTAGTGCATTTTGTTTTATTGCACTTTAACTGTTTAGTGAGGACAAAGTTGAGTCTAAGGTAATCTAAAGTGTGAGTTGTTTTCCTTTGATGTAACTCTGATGCATTCATGCTTTTAAAAGAAAACATGCATCAGAGAACTTTCTTGACGGCTGATTGGATCATGACCTGTCCAACGCTTGGAGAAGACTGGTAGTGCACTAGATTGCTGCAGAAATTGTAAAGGCCACTTGTGAGTTTCCTAATACGGACGTTTTTCGAAAATCCACTCCCGGGTTACCAGGTGCCCGGAGAATTTTAAATCGCCACTATCTTGGTTTAATCGGTGGAGGGGGCTTAATAGTGGGTTCCCGGGGCCCAAGGGAGAGCAGGGTAACTGGGGGAATGTATGGACCGACTGACAGGCCTGAGGCATGCCCGGTTTGGGTTCCAGAGGGGGTGCAAGTTCCCAGGTGGGTTTGCCGGATTCCGGGGGCACCGTTCCCGGGTGAGAGTTGGGTGATTCACCCTGGGTGTCCGTCGACTCCGGCCCCAATACCGAGTCACATCCGGGGCAGAGTGTGGCCCGGTTTTGTGCCAAGAACCAGGGTAACTTGTGTGACTCTGTACCCGGGATACAGTTCACTATTCCCGGGTGAGACTTTGGTGAGTCACCCTGGGGGTCCAATGGCACCAGTAGCAAGTCACACGAGTGGCAGAGTGTGGCCAAGACACGGGGCATGATCCAGGGCCACTTCCATGGATTATTTACCCGGGATACAGTGCACTATGCCTGGGTAAGACTTGGGTGAGTCACCCTGGAGGTTCAATGACACTTAGCCCCCATAACAAGTGTGTGTGTGAGTGTGGCCAAGTCATTGAGTGGCAGTGTGGCCAAGACACTGGGCATGATCCAGGCTCACTTCCATGGTCTCTGGTGATGGAAGTCACTGTGTAGCCCAGTCAATGGAGTGTTGTCAACTTTGATTGGCCGTTACGGGCAAAATATTTTGAATATCACAATTTCTACTGATAACTTCTTTGAGGCTTGGTCTGAAGATAATCTCTTTAAGTTATAGAGAAGAAATATTATATTATTATTTGTGTCTTGTGAAACTTTTTTAAGCTTTTTTACTAATTTCAAGATGGCGGACATTCTAAACAACTAAAACTAAAATAGTCAATTGCAAAGTTGTTCAACATCTGGCCATGCATCACTTGATACCCAATAAAACGTTTCTGCGCAAATCAGATCAAATGTTATGAGTGTCGAAACTTTGCATTGTTTGACGATTGACTGAAACTTTTGCAGTGTGTTCCAGGCCTATAGGTCAATATACCTACCAAGTGTGGTCGGATTCTGACTTTCCTAAACACTTTAAATCACAGCTTTAAGGTAATTGGCTTGTGGCGGTCACATGGTTTGTACTACCAAATTCATAATAATTGCAGAACTACTACACTATGCCTTCTTGGTACCCAACAAGTTTGGCTAAAATCTGTGTTTGCATTCATGGGTTATGAGCTAAAATAAAATGTTTCAGCAATAGCGTCAAAACTGTGTAGGCCTCATCTGGTCCTCCTAGCAACCATGGACACAAAGTTTGGTGAACTTTGGACCAACGGTTGCTGAGATACGCTCTCAAGTACTGTTTTTTGCCTTCACCGACACATTTCATTGGCTGTTACTGACAAACCGCTTTGATAATCAAATAACCTTCTGATAACTTTTTTGCAACTTGGTCTAAAGATCAACTGTGCAAAGAAACGGGACAATTAAACAAAATTTGTGACCCGTGAAAACTTTCTTAGCTTTTACGTAAAATCCAAGATGGCGGACAATCTGTATATCCGCAAAATGACATATGGTGCATTCAATTCGGCATGACCTAGGGAATCCAGGGATACCTCATTTATGCATATCAGACATATGGCTCAAAAGTTATGTGGGTAAACGTATGTCCAACTTTGACCCGTTGGTGGCGCTAAAGTGAGTGAGGCAGAGATATGAAACTTAGTGAAACGATAGAGGGGAATCTCCTTAACAAGAATGCCAACAAAAAATCAACTTTTTACCACAAGGC
>JACXGK010000072.1:30895-141538 GCA_016801125.1 Novumbra hubbsi
AAACATACATTACATATGTACAGTAGATCCCATATAAGGTGTAAATAGTTAAAATTCTGACTCAGATGTATAAGAATGGGCTGGTGAGTTGGTTTTTTAATTCCCCCCAAAATAATTTTATTACATTCCGTGGGCCGGATGGGACAGCCTCGCGGGCCGCATTTGGCCCTCGGGCCGTAGTTTGCCCACCCCTGCTCTATGGGCTGCCATAGACTCCAATGGCAGAAGAAGTTGAAAAGAAGAAACAATAGGTGCTTCCTAAGCCCCTAATAATTCATTTAATCAATTTTGGAATACAGCTGTAACATAACAACATGTAGAAAAAGTGTGGCGCTGTGAATACTTTCCGGATGCACTGTACACAAAACAGTCTTTAGGCCCAGTTCAGGAAAACCAGTCATCAGCCTGGCAACAACGTGAGCAAGTGACAGACGTACAACTCATTAATAGTGTGTAAAGTGCATACTAATAGGGGAAATATATTGCAGGTCAGGTGTTAAACTGTGTGTAGGTGTTATGAAAATTGTCTAATAGCGGTCACATATCACAACACGTTTCCCAAATTATTAAAAAAGTAACTAGCAATTGTCAACTTGAAAGACAAAGTGATGAAGTATTACATAAAGTCTGAATCATGTTATTATTCATGGCACTTTTAATTTTCCCCTACCTCAAGATCTCTGGAGGACAGAAGTACACAGTTGAGTCGTGACTTGAGATACACCTGGAAGGGAAAATGTGAGAAAGACAGAAGAACCTCTTCAACCGAACCAATTACTAAACACACAGTGTGGGAGGCTTCCCAAGTGATCGATTTGTGTTGATGGGTTTAAATGTACAGTGTGTGAGTGTGTCTCTACCTTGTGCTGTAAAGTGCGGTCCTCCAGGCTGTGCACCCTAAGGAAACGATCCAACCCACAGGATGCCACCAGAGGGAGTGAAGGGTGGCACTGCAGCCCCCGCACCCCTCCGGCCAGCCCCTTGAGACACCCACGTACCAGACCTGTAGCCCAAGGAGAGATTAGGGCCCACAACAAAGACAAGGGCTGAAAATAACTAACTAACTCCCTAACTATCAGAATATAATTCTAGAACACAGAGCTCTCCATAATTTTAGCACCAGTGAAGCATTTGTTCTTTGTCTGGTTAGATACTCCATGTTTGCATTTAAAATCTAACTATTACTATAAGGCTAAATGCTAGATTCTCTCTTGGCCTAGGGAGGTCCAACATTCTGAGATATGGCCCCGGTTGCACATTGGACCTACTGCACTCCCAGCAGGGAATTTCTCCTTTCATCACTTTCCCCTCCATAGAAATATGAAGCAATACACTTTAAATGTATTCTTTAGATACTTTGGACAGATGAATAAAATGTCTAAATTAAGCACTTCTGTTTAGTACATCATTGCATATCCATTGCAGGTAGTTCAAATAAGTGACCCACTGACTCTACCAGACGCTGGGTCTCTTTTCTGGTGGTCTGCCAGGATGACTACAGCAATCTTTAGTTTTTGTTTGGTTAAATCATTCATTCTTATTTTTAAGAAAAACAAATTTAACAAAAATCTGCATATTGACGTAAGCCAGTCCAGCACTTTCCTTTGGCCATTAGAAACTCTCTAGTTGCTATGGCAGTGTGATAAAGTGCCGTCTGATGAGTTTGGAGGCCATTGCTAGTAATTCAGTAGACAAGTTTGTTTTTCATTATAGTAAGCATTCTTCAGTAACCCATTGTGCAGGTTTCCTGGGCAACCAGACCATTTGCAATTGCTGTGTTCAGCATTGCCTTTTATAATAATGTTATAAGCTATTGTTTTGGTAAGCCTTCGGTTTAAGCAATGTTTTTTCAAGAATCTTTTTCAGAATTTGCAGCACAAAAGCAGAAGAAGCAGATTGCAGAGCTTCTGCACAAACACTTCAACAAGCAAAAACAGGGAACTTCTCAAAAAGCAGAAACAGACAACGTCCTTTCTCCACTCACTTTTTAACTAGCAGAAACAGACATGACCCTCTCTCTCCATATACTTTCCAACCAACAGAAACAGACATCATGCTCCCCATTCACCTTTCCGCAGATCCAAGATGGCGAGTTGGCCCTGTGTGTTGCCCACTACAACATTGTGTTGGTTGGCAGGGAGGGAGAGAGCTGTAAGGGGGTACTCCCCAAACTCAGACTCTAGAACAGGACGCCTCTGCGGAGAGGCTGGGTCATACACACGGACCTAATAGAAAACAAAATCAACTAAGTAAACAAAGACAAATTTCACTATTTCATTAAAATAGACAAATAAGGACAACGATTTCAAGGATCAGGATTTAAAAAGTTAAATTTATCGGTAGCATTAATTACCAAAATATACCTGCAGTTAATTTTTACATTTATCAAAATATAGTTTTCTACAAAAAAGACAAACAAGCAGTCAAACCTGGTGAAGCCCTGTGCAGGTGACGATCTTGTCTGAGTCTGGGATGAAGGCCATGTCTCTGACCCACTCTGGCACACGCAGGTCCAGCCAGTCATTACGTACCTGTCCACAGCAACCACCAAAAATATACAGAACCAGTCAAACCCTTGAACACATCAAATCATTTAAGGTTTTGTCTTTATTCACTATTTTCCACATTGTAGTAGTAGTAAAGCCATAAACTATGAAATAACCCATATGGAGTCACGAAGTAACCAAAAAAGTGTTTAACAAATCAAAATACAATACATATTGACAACTGTGCACATTCTTGGTATTCTCTCAATCAGCTGTATATATTTTGTTCATATAAAATGTTTCCCTTTCGTTTCATTAAGATCTTAGGTGATTAAATATGTAATCACCTAAATTAGATGAGCGGTAAAAACCACCTCCGTTTTTGCCGCTCATCTAATTTAGGTGATTACATATTTACACACTTAAGACAGCTCCTGGTGTGACCTCATCAACTCGTCATTACCATACCAAGCAGTGCCACTCATACAAGAGTTTAAAAAATATATATATATAGTTATATATATATATATATATATATATATATATATATATATATATATATATATATATATATATATATATATATATATATATATATATATATATATATATATATATATATATATATATATATATATATATATATATAGCTATATAGTCCCACAGAACTTATTACTCACTCAACGGAGGCGTGGGAGAATAATCAAAATAAGACTATCCTCTCAATTATAAAACTACAGATCTTTCACACATGATTAAAGACACTCAAAAGCATTAGATGGAGTTTAATGGGTAAGGCCATGTCTTGTATAACATTTTTATCCGCTGTCGCCTATCAGCACGCCACCAATCAACAATCACCAACCACCGCACCTAATTCACACCCTGGTAGAACTCTTTTGTTGAAAAAAGTCTAGGGAAGACACTGTACAGTCGTGGCCAAAAGTTTTGAGAATGACAAGTATTGGTTTACACAAAGTAAGCAGCTGCAATGTTTTTAGATCTTTTTGTCAGATGTCTGAAGTATAATTACAAGCATTTCATGAGTGTCAAAGACTATTATTGACAAGTACATTAAATACATGCAGAGTCAATATTTACAGTGTTGACCCTCAAGACCTCTGCAATTTGCCCTGGCATACTGTCAATTAACTTCTGGGCCACTTCCTGACTGATGGCAGCCCATTCTTGCATAATCAATACTTGGAGTTTGTCAGAATATGTGGGTTTTTGTTTGTCCACTTGCCTCTAAAGGATTGACCACAAGTTCTCAATGGGATTAAGGTCTGTGGAGTTTCCTGGCCATGGACCGAAAATGTCTATGTTTTGTTCCCCGAGCCACTTAGTGATCACTTTTGCCTTATGGCAAGGTGCTCCATCATGCTGGAAAAGGCATTGTTAGTCACCAAACTTTTCTTAGATGGTTGGGAGAAGTTGCTCTAGGAGGATGTTTTGGTGCCATTCTTTATTCATGGCTGTGTTCTTAGGCAAAATTGTGAGTGAGCCCTCACCCTGGGCTGAAAAGCAACCCCACCCATAAATGGTCTCAGGATGCTTTACTTTTTGCATGATGCAGGACCGAAGGCAGCACTCACCTATTCTTCTCCAGACAAGCTTTTTCCCTAAACAATCGGAAAGGGGATTCATCAGAGAAAATGACTTTACCCCAGTCCTCAGCAGCCCAATACCTGTACCTTTTGCAAAATATCAGTCTATCCCTTATGATTTTTCTGGAGAGAAGTGGCTTCTTTGCCATCCTCCAAAAGTCTTTGCTAAAGCTTCCAGGCATTTATTCTAACTCAATCAGCATGACAGAGTGATCTCCAGCCTTGTCCTCAACGACACTCTCACCTGTGTTAATGAGAGGATTACTATCGTGATGTCAGCTGGTACTTTTGTGGCAGGGCTGAAATGTAGCGTTTTGGGGATCACGTTCATTTTCAAAGCAAAGAGGGACTTTGCAATTAATTCCCATTTATCTGATCACTCTTCATGACAATCTGGAGTATATGCAAATTGCCATAATAAAAACTGAGGCAGCAGACCTTGTGAAAATTTATATTTGTGTCAATCTCAAAACTTTTGTCCATGACTGTAGACATTTCCCCAATGTCATTCTTTAAAATTCCTCTTACATTCCTGGAGGTGAAGATGGGCGTTTCAGGCCTCTCCAGATCCCAGACTTTTAGACCATTCTCCTTGCCACCTGTAGCCACCTGGTTACGCTGCGATGGATTCTGTCGCATTCGGCAAACAGTTTTTCCAGCATTTATCTCAACCTGGATATTGGGACAGGGGATGTGTTGAAGACACAACAAAGCAGACAGTCAACAACATCCCTTCATAATTACAGTATTTATCAATGTTGGCCTGAGTTGCTTTCTGGACACCCACTGTTTCTGATCCCTCCTTCCAAACTCTCAGCAGTCCCGTCTCCACACATGTAATCAGAGCACTGCAGAGAGAGACAATAGTCCAGTGAATCAGCTAGATGCACTCAACAACACAATTATTGTCAACAGTTAGATATAACAAATCTGATTAAACTGCAGCACAGTAATGTGCACTGAAGGCGGCGGTTTAGACCACAAGGCCACGTAACTATGTTAACATATATAAAACCTAACGGATGACACTTAAATAAATGCATGAATCAGAAATCTAAATAAACATCACCCCATTGTAAGATTTCTGACAAAGTCGGTCTGTAAGAGTCATTCTCTCAGAACCAATTTCACTTGAGCATAAAAGGTTCTCAGATCAAATATACCATTGGAAATGTAAATATGATTTACAATTCAATCCCTTTTTGACAGCATCTGTCAACGTTTTGATTTGAATGCCCAAACACATAGAACAAAAGTGTTCAGGTTAGAGACAAGTGTTCAAAATTGAGCATTTCACATTATGCACCTTAATCTTCTGAATTTCTTTTGATTCTAATCAATAATTCTAATGACAGATCCAATTACAATTAACAATTGAATTGCCTATAATGTCAATGTTATGCCATTATTATAGTGTAAGACAAATTTTTTGGGCTCACCTCTTTCAATTTGGTTTAAGACCATAATGTGCCCAGAGTGGTGCAGCTGTGTTTGGCTTTGGAACTCTCTCTAAATCAATAATGTTCCTGATTTCTGTTCACAAAACTGCAAAACAATGCCACTAACATTTTGCTTTGCATCATTAAAAGAATGTAACTCAAATGTGGTCTGACGCAAATAATCGAGATCAGGCAATTATATTATCATAGCCTACATAATGTGCTATTAAACTGTATAACTAAAATATATATATCTTGATGCAACTCGCTAGCTAGAAGCCCAACTTACAAAATTATTAGAGGAATTTAAGTGATAAGTATAAGCAATCTACAAAAAGAAACAGCACCAGTAAGAAAAACTATGATGGACGTATGCTCTTTACCCGTTGCCTCACGTCAAGCACATCTCATTCCCATTTTTTGGAGCAGAATATCCCGTTGGCAATTTGGATACTGCACATTTATTAGTGTTGTCTAAGTAAACATACATAGCATCAACATCACTATCACTATCTTAACCACATGAGCTCAGAGCTGCTAGTGTGTGTCTGTGTGTAATGGCACTTCTGTGTAGTGTCAGGACACATCTTTTTCTTTACCTGTCAGTCACAGCAAGTCCTGTGAACCTCCCTTGGGTGCTTTCTCCACACTGTCGGGTCTCAGTGAAGATTCCCTTCTCTGTACTAAACGTCTTCACAGTGCCATTTACCGACCCCACCAGTACCTTAAATAACACAAAAGTACAATAATGATGAACATTCAGACCTGTGTTTACCTATCAATGAACAACAGAAACTAATTTACCCCCCACCCCCAAAATAATTATACACACCTCAGTCTCATGTGGATCACCCCAGCCCATTACACACACTTCCTGGTCTCGACTCAGGCAGCTAATTTCACAGAAGTTGAACGCCTGTTTTTTGGATAGACTTATTCCTAATGAAAGAGGCACATAGCGATAGTTTTTTCAATATTAAATTCTCGTTATTAAAACAATCTCATGCGCATCGAGTACTATCACGTTATGCTAGCTAGCCAACTCGTGGGTTGCATGTTAGCGCTAACAAACTACCACACCGCAAAAAGGCAGCGTGATTACGTTTATTGAGTTGCATAATGTTTACCTTTCAATATCCCTGTTTCTGATCCCACCCATACTGAACAAATTTGACTTTTGTCTGCCATTTACAAAAACAAAAAGATATTCAACAAATGTTCCAACACGTTATGGGACGGGGGGTTAAAAATGTCCTCCTTAGATGCACACTCCCCGCATTTTGGTTCCGGCCTGGATAAAAACGTTTTATAGTTCTATGGAGCAGATGGCATGCTTAAGCTTAACATTCTACATAATTTTAACAACCAGCAGAAATCAAATTAGATGTAAATTCATATTTAGATGCTTAAAGCCTTAAAGTCCGTTACATTTCTATTCATATCTCCAGACTGGATCAAGACGTTGTAGACTCGACAACAAAACACTGTATTTTAAGATTTTATCCAAAAACCTAAAGAGCGCAACTGTTACATTTCATATCTTCAGACTGGTTAAAGTAAGAAGCCTACGGTTATTTTCCACATTTTTATATTTATTCACACATTTTCAGAAATATACTAACAGAGGCTTCTCAAACAATGTTATCCACTCATCCTTCTTTTAGTTAAGGGTTTTGAGAATCCACAATATAAAGGACATCATTCTACTATAAAGGATGGTCAAAAGGTCAAGATAGTGCCAGGCGGCTTTTAAATCCCAAGAAGGACTTAGATGTTCAAAGGTTAATCTCCTGGGGTCTTGTGGGTCCTATTCAAATCAAATAATAATGAGGGTGTGTCTCTAAATTGTTTCTCTTGCTTTCTGTACTGCCTGTCCAAACCATCATAAATCCACAGCATTGACAGATAATATTAACACTATTAGTGACCGATTACAATGCAAACTCTACACAAAACAAAACCACAAAGCACCACAAAATTCCTTTGTTAGGGTTTCAGCAGTTCACTGGCTGTTGATAGATACTTCATTAAGTAAGGTCTACCACTCGTTTTTGTGGCTGTCACTCTCTGCCTTAATGTTTTTGAGCCATTATACATTTGTGAAAAAGACATCAAATGACCAATCTTTATGCACTTTTTATATTTGGTATTTATGGACAATAGTCAGCAAAAGTTATGTAAACCTGGCAATTTTTAGTTTTTTCTTTTTCTGCCTAATTTACTTGTATGGGTGTGGTTTTGCACAAAACTCTCATTGGTTCATACACTGATCAGCCATGAGATTAAAACCACCTGCTTAATATTGTGTAGGTCCCACTTTTACTGCCAGAATCAAGGTAAAGGCATGAAGGTGTGCTGTGGTATCTGGCACCAAGACGTTAGCAGCAGATCCTTGTAGTCCTGTAAGTTGCGAGGTGGGGTCTCCATGGATTGAACTAGTTTTTCCAGCACATCCCACAGATGCTCAATTGGATTGATATCTGGGGAATTTGGAGGCCAAGTCAACCTCAAACCATTCCAGAACCATTTATTCTGAGTGGCAAGGCCAATCCATAAAAGGGTGGACATGCAACAATGTTTTGGTAGGTGGTACGTGTCAAAGTAACATCCACATGAATGGCAGGATCCAAGGTTTCCCAGCAGAACATTGCCCAAAGCATCACACTGCCTCCACCGGCTTGCCTTCTTCTCATTGTGCATCCTGTGTACCATGTGTTCTCCAGGTAGCACACGCACCCAGTCATCCATGTAATGTAAAAGAAAACATGAATCATCAGACCTGGCCACCCTCTACCATTTCTCTGTGGTCTTGTTCTGATGCTTACGTGTCCATTGTAGGTGCTTTCGGCAGTGGACAGAGGTCAGTCTGGGCACCCTGACTGGCCTGCGACTACGCAGCCCCATATGCAACAAGCTGCGATGCACTGTGTATTCGGACACCTTTCTAACAGAACCAGTATTAACCTTTTCAGCAATTTAAGCTAGAGTAGCTTGTCTCCACACATGTATCAGTGACCCTTGGCCACCCATGACCATGTCACCGGTTCACCACTTTTCCTTCCTTGGACCACTTTTGATAGGAACTGACCACTGCAAACAGTGAACATAAGGGATTCTCTGACACAGTCTTCCAGCCATCACAATTTGGCCTTGTCAAAGTCACACAGATCCTAATGCTTGCCCATTTATCCTGCATCAACTTTTAAAACAAAATGTTCAGTTACTCCCTTATACATCTCACCCACTGATAGGTGCCATGATGATGAGATTATCAGTGTTATTCACTTCACCTGTCTGTGGTCACAATGTTATGACTGATCGTTGTATGTTGACAGTCATGAGACAACAAAAACAAGTGCATGCATTTTTTGGTTAACCACTCAGGGGCGCTATTGTATAAAATCAGATAATAGACATAGTATGTAAAATCATGAAAATATATATAGGTCTAAATTGGAGAATTGAACGGTTCTGTTGGTGATTGTGAAACGACTTCTTCAACTTCTGAGTGGGGCAGGACATGGAAGAGAACTGGGTGTGAGTGGGGGGTGGGTGAACAGCTGGTGCTAGATGGGCTCTTGGGTCCATTACCTCAAAAACAATGCAAGCCATATTGTTTGCAACTCATGAAATTATTTGGATATGTGTCCTATCTGTGCAATCTGGCTTGTAGTAGCTCCATGCTGAAACACGCTAAATGTTGCTTGCAGCTTTAATTGTACTTCTTTTTAATGCTAAAACTGTGATGTTTAGTTCTAGTTGTTGCATCTTTTAGTTTAGATAACCCCTCTTTCAATATCTGTAGGTATGTGGACATATTTTGTTTGTCACGTTAAACAGTTTGCTTTGGGAGTGATGTATTTCCACCGGTTGCATTCTTTGTATTATTGTTGCTTGAATATTTTGTATGGATAGTTGAAATTATAGGGAGAAAGGAGATGAGGAGAACTGGTTGTAAAGGGTGGATGGGTATTAAACACTGGTCTGGAAGAACTGGTTGTGAAGGGTAGAGGGGGTATTACTGGTCTGGGAGCCAAATAAATATATAAATAATAGTATAGCAGAACCTGTTTGATAGCGAATGTAAACTAGAAAGAAAAGAAAGGTATATTATAGTGTCTTTCAGTTAGGGCATTCATTTTAAGATAGCAAGTTAGAACGACTCATCTTAGTAGTACTAATTATTTCGCACTTCCCTATGTCCCCGGCCAAAGAATTATTGGACAGCACTACAAAACAGCTCTGTCCCCCAAATTACATTCCATTTGTACTGCCCTCTGCATATTTGTACTTTCTTACATTGTTAAATTGCACATTACTTAACTATACAATTGCACATCCATGCATTGCGCCTCATTTTATAGGCTAATACATTCAAGCATTCTGGACATTGACACACTGCCTGCACAACATTTTTGCACTGCTCTTTTTTGCACTTCTGGTTGTACTGTACTTGTACTGTTCAAGGACAATAAAGTTAAATCTAATCTAATCTAACTAATTTAGAACTGCTCCTTTCTGAGATGGGTAAGATAGAGACATGAGGGGACATAGATAGTTAATAGGGGAAACAGAAGGGATATTATGGAAAACAGAATGGGTATTAGAGGAAACAGAATGAATATTAGTGGAAACAGAATGAATATTAGGGGAAACAAATTAATGGGTATTATAGGAAACAAAATGGATATTAGGGGAAACAGAATGGGTATTAGGGGACACAGAACGAGTATTAAAAAAACAGAATGGGTACTAGTGGAAAAAGATGGGTATTAGGGGAAACAGAATGGTATTAGGGGAAACAAAATGGATATTAGGGGAAACAGAATAGATATTGGAGAAACAAAATGGGTATTAGAGGAAACAGAATGGAATAATGGGAAACAGAATGGTTATTAGGGGACACAGAATAAGTATTAGGGGAAACAGATGGGTATTAGGGAAAACAGAATGGGTATATGGGGGACACAGAAAGAGTATTATGGGAACAGAATGGTATTAGGGCAAACAGGATGGGTATTAGAGGAAACAGATGGGTATTAGGGGAACAAAATGGTATTAGAGGAAACAGAATGGTATTAAGGGACACAGATGTGTATTAAGGGAAACAGGATGGGCACTTTTAAAATCAAAAGCCAAAGATCTGTGGGAACAACAAAGTTATTGAAATCCCCCCAGAGACAACAGACAGATTTGCAATAGCAGAAGAAAGGGATGAGAGACCCCAGGAAGAAGGATATCTGGGAAAGAACAGGGGGGCAGCAATATAAAGAATCCTATACAAGAAAGAAGAGCAGCTCTTTTTATCCTTCTGAAAATGACACAAGAAATAAAACACCAGCGTCATGACAAAATCAGAGGGAAAGGAGGGGGAGACAGAACACAAACTAGAGACAGAAGGAAATAAAAAGAGAGAGGAGGACAGAGGGAGTAGCCAACAAAAAATGTGGAGCTCCCCATGCCCCCTCATCCATCTCTGGGGAACAAGGGAATTCGGCAAAGGATAAAAGCCAGGGAGAGAGGGACTGAAAGAGCAAGAGGTACATACAAACTGAAAGACAGATAGAGAGGGAGTGAGACTGTTGAATGTATTTAGCTGTTAGATTCCTGGGTGATCCAAATATTGCCGTATCACACAGCCTGAGAGAGAGGGGAGAAAAGGAGACCGGGGACAGAGGAAGAGAAGTGTTTTTGTCTTCTAAATCTTTCAATTTTTTGGGGGGAGGAAGTGACTCGAAAACATAAGGGTGAGCTTTGGAGAGAAAAGTAAAAGAGGGAGGGGAATTAATTAACTTAGAGAATTCTGAAGGCTGTGGACATGTTTTTTCTTTTCATGAGAACAAGCATCCTACCAAAATAAGAACAAAAAGCATCTAAAAATGGTTGATTCTCATAATGTTGTCTCTTCACCCTACAAGTGAGCACTGAAAAGACAATGCGGGAAGAAATCTGATGGATGCCACTAAGAGAGATAGAGAAAGGCAAGGAGGAGATTTCTGACATGGTGTCTACCCATATTGACAGAGAGACTGTTGGGAGAGAAAAGACTGAGAATTTCAGTTACAGACACAACTACTACCAGATACAGGTACTCTTAAATCAATGTTAAGACTAATCTAGAACATTTATCATCATAATAACTATCAGCCTTATTACCTCAAACTATTATTATACATTCTTGATGATTCTTTATTGCGTTTAGACTCTGGATTGCATAAGTATTCCATTCATAATTTAATTCATTAGTTCATATTTCTTGATAATTGTATTATTATAAATAATCACTAATAAATCTAATAGTCAAATATTTATTTATAAATGCACATATATGCATTTTGGTTATTATTCGATGAACGGTCAATCTTTCGTCTTTAAATTAGTTTAACATTCCCATAAGCTTTTTAACAGTCTTCTCTTTTCATTAAAAACACTGAATCAAATAATCAAATGATACCAACAATTTTTCTTTACAATAACATTCACCGTTATCTGTGCCTATTTGCCTACAGATGTTTATTAGCAATGATATTGTTCCATAAATAATCTGCCAGCCTGACACTGCTCACTACTGCTTTAATAACCACCGACCAATCTGTCCCTCACAATCTCTACTATACAAGAAGCCTGTGTTGATCAGCAGGAGGCCTGTGTCTCGGAGGTCTGTGTGTCTGGGACCCACTTAGTATCAGTGTTCCTGTGCGTCAGGTGTGTGTGAATGCTGGGCAAAATGGACCTGACTGGAAAGGGGAGGGAACAGACACGTTGACTGCACAAAACCCCCTTGCTTTCAGAATCGGGGACCTGAGAAGAGAGCGCTGCTCATCTGCGACTGGCTTCCCTCAGAAATAACTGTCTGTCGACCCTCGGCGGTGGCGAAGTGGCGGGGCTTTCACACAGACGCGTGAGAGCAGAGGAGAATCAGAAGGAGCAACTGTGAAACACAGATAAGCAGAACTAGAAAGACCACCGCTGATTGGACTGGACAGGAGAGCAGGGAATCGTTCTCTCAGTACGGCACACCAGCCTTACACTTTGACCACGCAGCCTCTGAGAGAAGAGTCGGGAGGAGGAGAAGAAGAGGTGACTAGCACCTCCTGAGAGTTGGGAGAAAGACTCAGCTATTGAGAGAGAGAGGAGGGGAAGGTCCCTCTCTCTCGACCCATCTGGCTGTCAGGCTGGCTGGCACCGCCATGGCGTTCACCTTCGCGGCCTTCTGCTACATGCTCACCTTAGTGCTGTGTGCCGCGCTCATCTTCTTCGTCATCTGGCAGGTGAGTGAGCCGAACACATAGCCTTCACTCACCTCCACCATGTTTTTACTCCAGGTGATGGCAGTTCAGAAATATATCTGTGTTGGTCTTGGGATTCATACTTCTTATACAAAGAATAGCTTGGTCACTAACGCAAGGCCAAATACTAAGAAATACCAACAAACCCAACTATAATTCCATGGGATGATAGCACAATATGAAACAATACAAGTCCCTCTCTTTCTCCCTCTTTCTCTCTCTCTCTCTCTCCCTCCCTCTTTCTCCCTCTTACTCTCTTTCTCCCTATCTGTCTGTATTATAACAACTGCATTTAATTCACCCTGGAAATCTACTGTTAATATTAGCTGGTAAAAATGCATTTGAATTTCAATAGAAATTACATGAAACAGTAAAAGATTTCTGTACACTCATAAACCCTTATTAGGAGGCATTGTCCAATCAGCCCATTATATTTAGAATTATGAATGGAATTTGTACAGGCATCCCTGAGGATCTCCGCACAATCAATATGCTCCATACATATGTGTCTAAAGCTTCAGACACAGACCGCACAAAGGCTATCTTACGCCTATAGCCTTTCGTCTAGGGCGACATTGTTTGCTGGAGATCAACACAGCAGTTTCAGATCATTACAGAAGACCTGAAATGACTACAGTATTGACTAGTAGGAGTGACCGTGATTAAGTCAATGTGCGAATATGTGTCTGTGCTTGTTACACTTGGGGAGGCAAAGAATGTATGTGTGTGCATGCGCGTGTGTGTGTTGGAAAAATACCATGTAATTCAGAACGCTTATCAAAGTATAATTTGGTTCCACCTCTTCCCCTGATCGGCTTTCATCCATGGTTAGCGCCCCCTGTCTCTGTGCGCTTTCTGACCAATGAGATTGCTTGTTCACTTATATAGTAACCATGGTGCCCGCTATGGATCGCCATGGAAACTGCATCTGTTTACAACAGAGAAGAGCGTGTGCCAGAGGAAAGGGTGTGGGTGATATAGATCTGTTAGGGGAGAAAGAGGGACAGAGAGGGAGAGTTGGTAAAGACATATGGAGAGAGATTGGTCTCTGAGTGGGAAAGGAAAAAGGTCAATGGAAGAGGAGAATGTTGAAAGACGGACAGAGATGATCCAAAAAGAGAGGAAAATGTTGAGAGAAGGATTAGAGATGCTCCAGATAGAGAAGAGGATGTTGAAAGTTGGACAGAGATGTTCCAGATAAAGAGAAGAATGTTGAGAGATGGACAGAGATGCTCCAGATAGAGAGCAAGTGGAGGTGAAAGATGCAAGAGGACAGTAACGGCGTGGAAAACGAAAGAAGAAATTGTTTAAAGGGATATGTATGGATTAAATGAGGACAACCCTATGAAAAACATCACTTTACTTTCAGCATTTATTTAAATGTTGTACATTTCAATGCAAATGACCCATACACTTAACATGTCCTTTTAGATCATTGCGTTTGACGAGCTACGCACAGACTTCAAGAACCCAATCGATCAGAGCAACCCCACCAGAGCGGTAAGGGAGTAAAGTTCTATAAAGTTGTGACCCAGTTCTATGTATCCACCTACTGCATCTGTCAGTCTGCTGTGCATGGGCAGAACACTGCAGACACATGTAGACCTGAGAATCTTCTTCAAAAAGGAACGGACATTTGATTAATTTTGAGTCATTTATCATGTGCGATTAGCCCAAGAATTTGGGTTAGGGAGTTGAATTCTGGGAGAACACAAATTTATTTTATCCAGAGGGGGGTTCTTTGTAAAAAAAAACATTATCCTTTCTCTCTTTCCCTTTTTCAGAGAGAGAGAATACTGAATATTGAGAGAATTTGTAACTTGCTACGGAAGGTAAGTAAGGGATTTCCAGTCCCCAAGCATCATGCCATGTCACGCATCTGCACAAATGCATGCATACTGACATAAACACTAACATAGTACATACACGTACACACACTGTTGTAAAGATCTCTCACCTCTTGGTGGAGTTAAGGATGACAGTGACAGAAGGTCATCAGAGGCCCTTGAAAAAAACTATGCATCTATTTTGAGGACTGCGACGGATTGATTTAAATCTTCCCTTCCTGCCTGTAGCTTCATGGTCTCACTCTCTCTCCCCTCACTCACTCTTTTCCTCTCACTCACGCATTCTCTCTCCCCCCTACTCAATCACTCTCCCACTAACTCTTACACACACACAGGAGCACACGCAGACTATAGTTCATTGTGTTTCTACAAGGCCACCCCCTCATATTCTCTGTGGCTGGTCTATAGAGCCTCAGAGGGAACACCTGGAGCCCAGCTAGCGTTTATCTGAACTGGTCCCTGACATTCCATTTGAACACAGCCTTTTGTCAGTAACTGTTTCTGATAAGCGTATGTCATTCCTAGCTGGTGGTGCCAGAATACTCCATCCATGGGCTGTTCTGCCTGATGTTCATGTGTGCTGGAGAGTGGGTCACCCTGGGCCTCAACATCCCCCTTCTCTTCTACCATCTCTGGAGGTGCACGACACATCATGGCACAGCGCGACATGACACGATGTAGCACAGGGCACTTTATGACAAATGTTTTTCTTTTGTTACATCTTTTGTAATTCTTCTCTTTCTCTCTCTGTCTACCGTCAGGTATTTCCATCGGCCAGCAGATGGGTCAGAGGTCATGTATGACCCAGTCAGTGTGATGAATGCAGACATCCTGAACTACTGTCAGAAGGAGTCCTGGTGTAAGCTGGGGTTCTATCTCCTCTCATTCTTCTACTATTTATACAGGTGAGGTTATTTGAATCTCTCTAAAGTCCAGCCCATTCATAGCTGAATCTGCCTAACGGTGTTGTATTCTTTTCTGTTTCTGCCTCTTTGTTGCAGTATGGTTTACGCCTTGGTGAGTTTTTAAACACTGAATAGAAGACAGAAAGGGAGAAAGAGACAGCAGGACTAAGACTGGGTGATCTCTCACACCCCTATTTCTTACCATCCATCACTCCATCACAGACCATGTTTTGCTCTCCTCAAATCTTTGGATGGAGAGATGAACACTTGTGGAAAGGAGGCTAAGCTAAGAGACTTGTTAAGCCTGCTCAGACTGCCAGGTGGAACCGACAACGAGGAGCCACTGAAGAGGAGGGAATGAAACAACTAAGAGAAAGTACCTCAGCCAGTGTACGTACTGCCTTGTTCTAACCACATCATTTCTTAAGGGCTGCTGGGCTCTTTGGCTGCTCTAAAGTTGCAGTCAGTCACTCAACTGTGAACTTAAATTTTTTTGTGTTGCCTAGGACCTAGCGTAGATGTTGCAGATCCATACGTTCATAGCGTTCTGTGTAAAAGCGGAATAGAAATTGGACACTACAAGTAATACGTTCCTCTATTCATTTGGTATGTCAATAATTCAGTGTTTGTAATAGATAATATTCTGAGAATATAAATAGTTAGCTGATAAACCCATAAATGCCACTATTTTGATCAGGATTAAAAGGCATTGTGTTATTTACAAATGTGAAAAAAGTGGTTTGAATGGTGATTGGCTAAATGCCATAGTATTGACACCGCAATGACAAAAAATATCTTAGACTTGATGTTGGTAACTAATTTATAATGGCAATAAGGCACTTCTGGGTTTGAGGTATATTGTTATTATATCATGGCTCCGGGCAAATACAAGCATTCCATATTGCATCATACATTAGAACAGCCCTTAACCGTGGTATATTGGCCATTTACCAGACCTTTGTGCCTTATAGCTTAAATACAATATTGACGTTATTCCTGAACTCAGCTTACCATTTGTACAGAACATAAACCAGTGGAGCCAGCCTTGTGGGAAATAACGAGCCGTAACACTGTTTTGATTAGGTGTTGAAAAGGATTAGCTTCTGTAAAGTATTCCGGACACCCTTGAGCAATCACTGAGTATAAGTCTCTGACCAGACCTCAGGGCCAGTCCCACACCCCAGACCTCAGGGCCAGTCCCACACCCCAGACTCCAGGGCCAGTCCCACACCCCAGACCAAGGGCCAGACCCACACCCCTAACCCCAAAGTCAGTACCAGACCCCAGGGCCAGTTTCAGCCAAGGGTAAACAGGCACATTTCAATCAAACTGAAGATTATTCAGGATTGAAAGTGATGTAATGGCACTGGGGTGTTTACGTATTCTGTGTGTGTCTGTCCTGAGACTTTCCAAAGAGCTCAGTGCTCAGTTATTCCAGATAACAGAAACCTTGTTGAAGAAAAGCAATTCAAATTCACAATAACTGCAATGCGCCTAGGAGAGACAACAATACATCTGATCGCATTTATTCTGTGGAACAATACTGTGTGACTAACAAGTAACAGATGAGGCTGCTAAATAGGATGATGATGGGGGGACTGAGGCTGTGTTTACACAGGCAGCCTAGTTCAAATTGTTAACTTTGAAAGGCCACATCGTTCATGCTGAGACCAAACGGATGAGAACAGCATGGACACAAACTGTTAATAATAAAAAGTATGGGGAGCAACCCAACCACAAACAAAACCCACATTTATATAAAAATAACATATCTCGTAAAACACATTCTTCTTTGAAATATTCCCACACCATTATTTTCAATATTCCCAGAGGTAATTGGTGTTTAAACATATCTGATCAACTTTGGCCAATAATTCTGCTAAAATATCCAAATGTGGTTGCCTGTGAGACCTAGGACACTATGGTAGTTACATAACTGTTCTCACTCACGGTGTTACTGTGAATGTTGGCAGACAGTCTCTGGTTCATTTCAAAGCCTTGACATAGCTGGTGCTGCATTCAATCGACATGTGTCCGTTTCTCTGTGTAGATAAGTAATAATGATCTCACTGTGCGATTGTAAAATCATTAGAGAAATGGGTTATAATGGAACTTGAAAAATACATGTGAAATCATAAGTTTAACATAAACTGACCATAGTAGAAGTAATATGTTTTTGTACAAGTAGTCTAAGGTTCATGTTGACACCTGAACACAAATAGAGCATTATAATGGAGCCGTATACATCTTAGGAAGGTTTATTGTGCAGAGACGCACACAGTATATTTGTGTTGACAGTTCCTTCTTTGACAGGACAACCAGTGTTTAACCCCTGCCAACGATGTGAGTAAATCACAAACAATCTCTCTTAAGCACAAAATGGGGTCACAGACTACTAGGGGAAATACAGCTGACTTGACCATCAATGAATGTCATAATGCAATTTAACCGAATGAAAGAATACCTATATATTTAAGAACAACATTGCAACTGTCTTCTCTACATCTCTCATTACTGTATGCTATGTTTGTTAGCACTAGTTTGTATTTATTAGAATACATTATAATATACAGTACAGCAATTTACATATTCTAATAAAAAGAGCAATGTGTTAAGGTAGTACGTACTTTTGGACTGTTTTTATGTGTCTACGTTTGTCAATTTGTTAATAATTTGGACTCAGAAATCAGGTTGTGTGGCACTGAATGTTCAAGGTTAAACTGCTTTTAAAAGTAATCCACTAATAACAGGTGATCTAGAGAACATTTAAAGAGGAGGCAAGGACATTGCGGTGCAGTAGAAGCTGCCAATTTGTTGGGTAAAGTTTAAAGAAATGTCACTGCTTTCTATTCTGATGGCTGTATCTTTGTTATATCCCAAATTCCATGATGGACTGGACAGCAGGGCTACAACATGAAAATACCACGATAAATAAGTGCTCTGGGTTGTACATCTAGAAACCAGCCTATATGATGGAGGAAGTGAGTGTGTTCCTGTAATTACGGGGGTTGCAGAGTGGGTTAGAAATAGTTGGAGGTGGGGGGAGAACTAGAGGCAGGCAACCTGACTGACTGCATCTCATTCGATGGTGTCACCATGGCAACCAAACTGTGTGAAATCCGTATTGACTGGCCATATCTCTGCCTCACACTATAACATTCCCTAAGAGATCAGAATCCTGTTTAAATCCAATGTACAATCTAAAGGTGTAAAGGAACACGGAGGACACATAATTGTAATGGTAGAATGAGAGGTATAGAGCCAATTAATTATCACTTTCCAATATTAAAATAAAACATTAGTACTACATATCACACACACAAACACAACATGCACTTCCTCCCTCCCCCCTCCTACTACACATACTTGACAGTCGGTGCCATATCTTGAATTCATTCGGCTCTTCCTTTTTTTGCCCCCTCCGTAATAATCATTTTAGCAACTCAGTCCCTGCACTCTCTCTCCTCTGCCTCTAGAGAGAGGTTGCCATGGAAACTGGCTACAATTGATGAGTTTGAAACACAAAGTATGCAATTGGCATATGCACAAAAAACTATGTGAAACAATATTTTGCAATCTCTCTCACACAGACACAGACATACAACATAAATGCACAAAAACACACAAACATGACGAACATGCACACTTTTTAAATGCTTTATTTGATTAAGTGAATCAACTTCATTTTCAAGGACTTAAATATTTCAAGGTTTCTAGGTAAGGAGGACATTTAAGGGCATATTTCAGTATTTTGTGATTTTCAGATATTCAGATATGTTTAATGATTATTTGCAGTCTAAAAGAGATTAACTGCCACATATACAGTGGGGAGAACAAGTATTTGATACACATTTTGCAGGTTTTCCTACTTACAAAGCATGTAGAGGTCTGTAATTTTTATCATAGGTACACTTCAACTGTGAGAGACGTAATCTAAAACAAAAATCCAGAAAATCACATTGTATGATTTTTAAGTAATTCATTTGCAATTTATTTCATGACATCAGTATTTGATACATCAGAAAAGCAGAACTTAATATTTGGTACAGAAACCTTTGTTTGCAATTACAGAGATTGGCCAAGGTTGCTGGCCAAGATCTTGCAATACATGGCCCCATCCATCCCCCCCTCAATGCGGTGCAGTTGTCCTGTCCCCTTTGCAGAAAAGCATCCCCAAAGAATGATGTTTCCACCCCCTTGCTTCACGGTTGAGATGGTGTTCTTGGGGTTGTACTCATCCTTTTTCTTCCTCCAAACACGGCGAGTGGAGCTTAGACCAAAAAGCTCTATTTTGGTCTCATCAGACCACATGACCTTCTCCCATTCCTCCTCTGGATCATCCAGATGGTCATTGGCAAACTTCAGACGGGCCTGGACATGCGCTGGCTTGAGCAGGGGGACCTTGCGTGCGCTGCAGGATTTTGATCCATGACGGCGTAGTGTGTAACTAATGGTTTTCTTTGAGACTGTGGTCCCAGCTCTCTTCAGGTCATTGACCAGGTCCTGCCGTGTAGTTCTGGGCTGATCCATCACCTTGCTCATGATCATTGATGCCCCACGAGGTGAAATCTTGTATGGAGCCCCAGACCCAAGGTGATTGACCGTCATCTTGAACCTCTTCCATTTTCTAATAATTGCGCCAACAGTTGTGGCCTTCTCACCAAGCTGCTTGCCTATTGTCCTGTAGCCCATCCCAGCCTTGTGCAGGTCTACAATTTTATCCCTGATGTCCTTACACAGCTCTCTGGTCTTGGCCATTGTGGAGAGGTTGGAGTCTGTTTGATTGAGTGTGTAGACAGGTGCCTTTTCTACAGGTAACGAGTTCAAACAGGTGCAGTTAATACAGGTAATGTGCGGAGAACAGGAGGGCTTCTTAAAGAAAACCTAACAGGTCTGTGAGAGCCGGAATTCTTACTGGTTGGTAGGTGATCAAATACTTATGTCATGCAATAAAATGCAAATTAATTACTCAGAAATCATACAATGTGATTTTCTGGATTTTCTATTCCGTCTCTCACAGTTGAAGTGTACCTATGATAAAAATGACAGACCTCTACATGCTGCGTAAGTAGGAAAACCTACAAAATCGGCAGTGTATCAAATACTTGTTCCCCCCACTGTACCTGTGAAATATGGAGTTGAAAAGCAAGTCAAGTTGGTCAATGTCTGTGATGACTTTCATCATTCACCCGATGATCCTCAGTTAGCTTAACAGATGCACAAGCCCCCTGAGGAGGTAACTAGATGCTGACAACACAACCCCGCCCAAACATTAACTGTTAATAACTAACCAAACAGCACAATTGCAATATACTGACAGCACCTAATTGTCTGCACAGGCTGGCAGCTGATGACCAAACATTTGCCAGGTTATCAAATGAGAAGTTCAAATGTAGCGTCTCTCACCAAAGCACTTTTTCTGATGCCTGTACTTAACCTTAAGCCCTGTTGTGTCCAGACATACAGAAATAGCTCCAGTAATTAGTGCTCTGTCACTCCCTTTGATGTCTTTTAAAAAAAAGGCAAATTAACACTTGCAAAAATAATTATTGGGTTTCGATAAAGGAAGAGAATGGTGAAAATAATTTGGATATCTTATCAGGTGCATGACCAAAAAACTAATTAAAAAAACATTATCCATACCTCTCAAACGGTCCCATCATGACTACATTAATTTAAACACACACAATGTTACATTTTTATCCAAGTGGGATCACGGCAGGCATTGATGGAGAAATGTGTGAATTATACATTAGTGAACAGTTCATACATTTAAACCTGGCCAAAAATAAAAGAAGAACTTAGTTGGAAGGGAAGGACAGATGGTGAAATGGACAGAGGAAAGGGTGATATATTACTAGGGGTTAGGAAAACATTGAGTGATGTGGAGATAGCTGGGTTAGAACAGTCTCCATGGGTCTCTTAAACTGCAAATGGAGTGCAAAGACTAATGGGGGCATTAAATACTAATCTGTTATGATGTTACTGCCTAGTTTAAAGGCTGCATAAGATGAACTGACAGAGCTGGTGACACGAGACCCAGTGAACTTAATATGTATGTGTCATGTCGTATGTTGCCAGTGACTCAGTGTTTTTGGAGTGAAGCCGGGTTAAGAAATAGCTTATGCTTACAATCTGCATATCATTCCTATTTTGTCAGGGGTTTGGCTATGCCCAACTCACATATACATTTCCCCATTCCGCAGCTAAATCGACAACTTGGCAACTAAAAAAGGAATTGTTTTTCATCAGGGGGGCTTGTTTTCGACTACATCTCACAGTAAATGACATGTACATTCATACACATGGATATGCCAATAGAGGTAGGTCACATTAGGAAAGCGTCACAAGGATTACCCACACTTCTCTCTCTCCATCTCACAATGTTGTCTTTACCACAGATACACATAGCATTGATTTATTTTCATGCATGCATACCCAAAATTGCTTACTGAAAAAAGCCACGTGTGTTCCATCTCTGTCAGTTTCACCTCTACTGCTGTGTCATGCTGTGAAATCTAGCTACGAAACAGCTGGGGAAAAGGGACTACAAGTAGGTGTGAAGAATTCTAAAGAACAGATTCTGTTTTCGAGCTACGTAAAAACACCCCAATATCTGTGAATACAAGAACATGGACAGGATTGATGCCACGAGCAGACAGAACGTAGACATGAATGTTCACTCTGGTGCACATAGCACCTTCGGGAGACATGGGTGTCATGGCAACGGGAACGGGCATCTGCAAGCGTTTCTGTTCCAATCTAAAAGGGAAAGGGTTGGAGGACAGAGTAGGGTGGGGGTAGGGAGAAGTCTCATCATTGACTAAGCTTCCAGGAGGAAGGGAGACATGGAAAATGGCATGTGCTGTTATTTTTTTGTATAAATGTTCTGAATGGTCAGTGTTACGCCAGAGTATACAAGATATTTACTGATCAATCAGAATCAATCAATTGATTCCAAGTATTTCTTTATTTCCAAGTAGTGTTAAATCTACAAACAATTTGTTATGGTGTAAGTGTTACTTCAAAACAGTAAGTAAATAAAATAAAACAGTAAGTAAAAAATACAATTAACACAGTAAATAGGAAGTGTGCAAGACATGTAGTTGCATAACAGTACAATGTGTAATGTGAAAGAAAGCAGTCCAGTAGTCCAAATAAGTACATAACGCTATGAAAAACAACTATCTGGTAAAAACAATTATCTGGAAACCGACACGTTTTATTGAAGCACACTGCCTTATGCCCTATAACACATCCAAATGTACTATATTTCTAATAACATATACTTATGTTTTAAACATATTTTCACACAGAAATAGCAGAATTCTATTTCAGAGCATCACCTTCACCGCCACCTAACAACGCCTTCTCTCTGTACTCTACCTGACACTGATGAATGCATATTATCAGCACTTACCAACATCCAATATACCTTCAAAACTGTGACTCACTCAACCTATACATGAACACGCACTCACAGACAAGCACACACTTTCTGCCACGTTCTGGGCATCACAGGTAATTTTCGGAGGTGATACTGAAGTTTTGTAAAGAAATACCTTAGTTATCTGACATCTGGTGGTAGTTAGTGGAAACTGCACAATCAAGTACTTACTCTGAGATCCCTCTAAAATAATGTCCACGCGATTTTTTTTTTTTTTATAATGGCCCGAAATACATTTTTGTGAAAATAATAATGTATACAAACAGGAATTATGTTATCCTTAAATTACAAAAACGTTGTGGGCGCCAAAACAAAAAAGTTGTGTAAACATGCGTAGGCTATCCCAAAATGCACTGCGACTGTCAGCGAACATTTGGCACCACTGAATAAACGTAGTCAAAGCAGCAATAAACGTGCATTGATAATCAGGGAAGTTCTACCATCATTTGTTTTCGAAGGAGGACACCAACTAGCCGTACATAATGAGTGGCATGCGCACAGTCTTGGGCTCGCTTGGGTGTGTAGGGTTCTTAAGCGTTGGATATGGAATGTGGTCATTGATAACACCTGGAGAGGAAAGGAAGAGGGAAATGCTTAAGGTAGGCTGTAAGAATATTCACAGTGACCACTTTATTAGATATTTTTATTTCGTATCGGGTGGGACTCCAATTTTCATTCAGAACAGCCATAGTTCTTTGTGGCATGCATTCAACTAGGTAATAGAAACAGTCCACTCTTTACTAGCAGTTCTGGCATGCTTTTTTTAACCACACATTCGTGCTGCCAACCAAGGTCGTTGGAGTGAATTACATATTAGGGGGACACATTTAAAATGTTTGCAAATTGTTCTCATTGTGGGGTGACCAATTTATCCTTAAACATTGTCATCCCGGCTCCCACACCTTTGCTGCCAACCCGGTGGTGCTCTATTGATTTGATATCTGAGAAGTAAACTGAAGGCCACTGGAGTAAACTAAAGTCACTGTCATGTTTGTGGAACCAACTTGATGTGTGCTTTGTGTCATCATGAATAGTCTTGCTGGAGGCTATTAATTTAAGAACATGTATCATGTGTATTGGAAACTGGAATCATGTTCGGTGTATTACTTCGGGATCTGCAACAATCTGAATTGGCCTTCCATTGAATAGGGTTCCTTTTGGTGTCAAAGGTCTGATTTTTAAACCATGAGACAAAATGTGATCCTACATATTTAGAATGGAAGGAATGAAAACCAGCAGTCATCTTTAACCCTATACCCTGTTTTTGTGTCATCTTCCATGAAATCTATCTATCAAGCTTTTCATTCACTGGCTCATTTTTGTTCAATCTAACAGAATCTACCGGAGGCTAACCCACTGAGAATGGAGGAGACCAGGAAAAGGAATGCCCTTGTTATGCAGGCGCTGAAGGATGCTGCAGAGACTGATGAAAACATTGCTGTTGTATGGGCCTCTAAGTCACAGAAATAGTCAACATCGATTTGAAACTCAATGGGAATAGAAAACTATGTTTTATGATGAATATTGCCCTAGAGCTCACTGTAATTGGATTAAATGCATCATAGATCAATAATGCCCTTTAATCACATCCAATTGCTAATATCCTGACTTTTTTAACTTGGGGCTGTTGACTGGATTCAGTGATTTGGCAAACATCTCTATGCCAGATAAAAATATTGAGTGTAACCATCTGTCAATGTACAAGATTGTTTAAATATTTGCATTTATGTTGAGTATTAAATAGACAATGAGGACCAGTAAGCTTCAGCAATAGACAAACTATTTTACAAATAGGAAGCTGTGGTTACCAAACTACTTGAGCATATTGTGTGTGACAATAGGACAAAACATTTATAATAATATTGTTGTATATAATAATTATATTGTTTGTTGTGAGTTTACAAAACAAATACAATCTATAACCCAATAATGCCTAGGTTTCTGTGTTAAATATAATTTTATATAATATTGTGAACATTTAGAATTTCATGAGAAAAAAATGTTTTACTATCAAACTGGCATAATTCATACATAGTGGTATATTTACATACTTAATGGGAGGTTATTATAAAGATCAAGAGCTTGCTGGCATTTGATCCATTTAAAAATGTTCATATAACGATATATAACATATATCGTTTTTAAGGTCAGAACGTTAGGTTATCACGAATTGTATTACGCTTTCTGATCTTCCAATAGAAAGCCCAACGTCATGTTATTCCACGTTAAAGCGGGATCAAAGGTGAAGCAGTATATAAATGCATCTAAAAATGTATTGAATAACGTTTTTGAAATGACAATTGAATCTTGTAACTACAACAAAAATGATTGAAGTGCTGTGGGGACCTCTTTACCAGTTGCACTTATTTCTGTTATGACCAATGAGGGTTGGTTTTGACAGGGAACTTGACATCAGCTTCCGATGTCGAAGGTTACAGTTATAGCTATTCGAATATTCAAGCAAAGCACATGCAATTGTAACCTAGTCACTAACTTTTAATTGAGTTTTAATTTCGGTTTTGGGAACAAGTAGTTAGTAATTTGTCAAATTAGCTACTTGGTAATAGTCGTCAGATCAGTCCAAGGGCACAGCAAACTGGCTAGTATAGCATAACGGCACGTCTTCTGGAATTGCAATGTCAACACCACCACCAGGATCTGCATCACTGCCTGCAGGTCAACTGTTTGGAAATTGCTGGAGTTGTCGGATTCTGTCGGGTGGTGGTTTGTTGTTAGGAGCCGGATATGTCTTCCAAGCCGCCCGAAAAGTAATGCGCCAAGGTGGAACAACGTCCATAGGAACAGTCGCACAGATCGTGTTTGCAGCTAGTGAGTGTTGTGGTTTGGGACGGGTAGAATGTTTTGAACCCCATATTATCGTCATAGCCAACAGCAGATTATAGATATATCTTGTACCGAGTAATCATTTGATCAAGTTGTCAAGGTTTAGTCACATTTTTATTTGAAGTATTTATCCCCCATACATCTCCATAACAAAAGGTGGTGTGCTAGCTAAAATGGTATATTTAATAACAGTACCTTTAGTTTCCAGTACAATTACGTTTTGAACATGAAATGATTTAGTTATCCAAGCTAGAAACGGATGATAATAGGGGACGCTAGTTATATCTATGTTCAGCGCTGTGGTAATAACTTATGAGGAAATGCTTTCCATACATACATTTCTAGGAACTGATAATGGGTCGATGAGAATACTCAAAATTATTCTATTAGGGTCTCTGGCTGTAATAACGCAGTACCTATTTTCCAGGTTTGGCTGCTTGGGGAATTGTAGTCCTAACTGACCCAGTGGGTAAATCACAGAAGAAGACGTGATTTCCTCCTGTCTGATGGAAAATTCGGAACTTCTGAAGTCCAAGCTATCTTTGTCTGAAATGGAACCATTGTCAAATATAACCAGTGGTATTGATAAGGTGATGGTCAAATACTTTTGACTATCTGTCTCAGTTACTTGTGAATGTTGTATAACCAATGGAATAAATTGAGAAGGTGTGCTCTTGAAACCATCTTGTATGCATGCCGAGTCCATGAGGGAGTTAGATGTGCTTGTGCTCATGCACATGTGTGGTTGGTGAGATTGAAACCCTCCTGGAAGTATTTTTCAAACTTTTCATTGGAAGGGTTGATCATATTTTGTATGCAAAAAAACTTTTCACTTTTAATGAGATTTACACTCAATGTAAAATGGTTCTTTAGTATAAACGTTTACTGCTGTTTACAGAAAAACTACTGGTCTTTGACTCATGGTGAGGAACTAACATCCCTTTTGGTTTGAGCAGACTTCACAGCATGTCAAGAAAGTAATACCTGAGTCCAGCTCAGGGGTCCCAGGTCCAAAACCAATACTAGCAAAACTAACCCAGTTCACCCAGGGCTTTAAAGGTTATTAGTTTGAGCTAGATTCCTAGATTTTTCCTGCTTACCCAAGATAACAGAACCATCAGCTTTTCTCATTGAGTTTTATTGCATCTCTAACGTCACCCAAATTGGTTCCAGTCCATTGCTCACAGTGTGAAGGGCCATGACATTAAATGGGTTTATGAGTTCGCATTTGGCCCCTTTTTCTTGCCAAATGTTGGTACCACATTGACAAAGCGGCGGTTGTACTGGATCCTTCTTTTAGCCCTTCCGGTCTTCTTTTTCTTCTTCTCCTGCTTGTCCACCTGTGAATAAATAAGGTCAGCGGTATGGAGTCTTAAAATGCAATGTCTCCAAATGAGCAAGTCACAATATGGGGTCTACACTCATTTTAGCAATTAATATCTGATTATAAACACTAAAACCTACCTTAGGTGTCTGTCCCCTGACCTTTCCCGCTCTAGCCAAGGAGCCATGTACTTTGCCTGAGATAGGGAGGAAAAAGAAGCAACCCCTAATAAGCTTTTAAAGTAATGGTGCAAACTAATGACTTAACTCATTGAAGACTCAGCAAAGTTCCAATATTTTACATTATTGATCACTTGCCTCCCACCAGTCGGGGGGTAACTTCCACAGTACTAAACTCTAGTGCCGACTGGCTGATTACAGCATCATCCTGCAGGGGGATCCCGCCCACTGAAACCAGCTGGTCATCACAAGACAGCCCCTCCAATGCTTCAATATGCGCCTTGGAAAGAAGGTATGAATAAAAACATGAATACCTTTCTTGGATGTTGTATCACATTTTAACCCAAACTTTGTTTGATCGAGGGGAAGTAGTGCCATACTTAACCTTGATCTGGGCAATGGTTTCTAGACCAGACACCTCAAACTTGTGAAGATTCTGAGCACGCACAAACAGCTGCATGGTCAACCTGTTAACAATTCAATGTTACTTCAGTGTTAGACAATACATTAACTCACAGGCTGTGCTCCAGCCCAGTACCAAAACACTTCATTCAATCCACAGCTCAATGTATTAGCTTGTTGCTTTAGAGCAATGGCTACATAATTGTTAAATAAAATGAACAACTAGTAGAAAGTGCAAAGATATATCTTTTATGTAGTCACTTGTCAGGTAAACCTTTAGCAACTAGCTAAACCCTTTTATCTGTAATATGATTCTTATTAGAGCCATCTGTGACATTTAACAATTTAGGACCCTCAAGCACAGCCTATGTGCACCTAAAACAAGTAAAGCAATGAATAGGTTGCCAAATTAAAATCAATGGATTGGTGCAATAGAACTAAACTCAAAATGTAGTATGCCTATAGTTACATTTTAACTAGTCCAAAACTAGGAAACTAGTCCAACCCAGTTTATGCACATATGCAATACTGTAAAGGGATAGTTGGGAAGTGCTTTTCTTTTTTTGCTTGCAATTTGCTTTTTGTTGCCTGGGACGCATTTTCAATTCCTAAATTGGGAAGATGCTAATAATGCTTCACAGATTCACACCCAAATGTGAATCTAGGACCAACGGTCCCTTCAATGATAGTTATGTTGCCAATATACAAAACACCTGGGCCCTTTCCATGTTGCGATAACACGTTCCATCAACATTTGATCAAGAATCGTTGCCGTTGATCAGCCAATTGGTAAAGTGTAAAAAGTTCGACATTTCAATTTATTTTAACTCCGTAATAAAATGAAAACAATAATCGATTTAATTTTTCAGTTTGACATGATACATTTGGCGGGCAAAAAATTATGAAAGCGAGTTATGTAACAAAACGTGGTAATGTCCTGCGGGGAGTACTTTTCAGAGCAACGGTATATACATTGTTTGGATTGGAACCCTTGATTCTCTGGTCAAGTAAATTCTCATGGCACTTAAGAGTGCCGTGTTTTCTTGTTACATTTCCAATGTAGCACTTGTACAATCACCAGCTGTATGCAATTAATGTATATATACATATATATATATATACACAGTTAAATCACTCTGAATAAAAGCGTAAGTAAAGTATTAGATACGTAATATAAAAGCTTGTCTTTTGACGAGTCGAAGTAGAACGTTATATTTTCTGTCGATATCAATATAAACTAAAAGAAGATTTGGGACATCATGAAACATTTTCTAGCTATACGTTTCTTACCAACGTTTCGCAGTATTTAAGTGCCAAGGTTCCTTCGCTAAATTCTGCGGAGAAAAAAAACGATTTATCTGCGCATGACAATGACGTAACCTTCTCTGATCCCGCCCACATGTGGTTGTGGAAAGAAACATGTCGCTCTCCTACATACACAGGTCCACAATGTTATACAGAGGGTTGAGGGCAACGGTCAACCTGTATAATCACACGGCAAATATACCAAATACAACGATACGATTACAAGTAAGTTACATATTTAACACCTATATGTCTTTATTCGAAAACATTTTACATGCCTGAAATATTGCTTAATCATCGAAGTAGCAACCGTACTTAGCTACATTACTAGCTATCATACGAAATTAAATGTACTCAAACCAATGTCAAAATCAATAAATACATACTTCACTCACCTTTTTTCTTTTCCACACATTTAACTACGTTTTAATATGAATGAGTTATCATGATCTTGAGCGAATAAGTTTAGGCAAAATGTGTCTTTGTTTTTTTAAAACAGACATTGTGTATCCCAGCTGAAGAAGCAAAAGCCAAGATATTACAATCTACGGAAGAATATACATTTGTGGAACGACTGATCCCGCCTTCACGAGTACCCATTCCCCCCAAACGTGATGGTCCTGCACCATCTGGTTGGACTCCTCCACCAGGTGAAAATGAACACCATGCATTTTCATTAGTTTTTAAGCCAATGTAGGTTTTGTTTCTTACACTGACTTGACATCTTGCGTTTCTCAGAGACAACATTTCTTCTATACAGTAAATGTTTTTTCATTGGTAAGGCAATTACTGACGTGAAAATCAGGTCCTGAGAGACATCAAGTTTTAACCTTTACACTTTAGTAATGTTGCATATCCAAAGCAATTTACAATACTGAGTGCATACATTTTTGTACTGTGGAAAACAAACCAATGTTCAACTGAACGTCACAGGACCTATGCCATTCATCTTAAGATGGCTGGTAGAGATAATAGCTCAACCCAGTTGTAGTGTAGTACTCAAGCATGTAGCCATCTGCAAACTTATTGCTAAAAGGAAGACTTATTTTTTGCAACTATTAGTTTGCAAGAAGTATGTGTAGCCAGGCAATTAACCTTCCCTACACAAAACCAATACCAACTTACAATAATTATCTTTGTACATTTAAATGTAATTTTGTTCATAATGAAACTCAATTTGTAATTCAGTGAAATTAGAGAGTTCAGAGGTTTAATTACTTTTGCTAGGCACTGTAGATGTTATTGGCCTTTAGAGGCTATACACTATCAGCAAATTCATGTGGTGTATTAGGTGTTATATATTTTATATATTTTTTACTACAATGCATTTTTGTTAATCTTCTCTTGATCTCCATAAACATTTTAGAGGTGCCCCCTGCTTTGCCCTACATGATTCGTCGCTCCCGAATGCACAATGTTCCTGTTTACACTGACTTCACACATGGCAGCCGCAAGACAACCATTATACGCAAGGTTGAAGGTGACATCTGGGTGAGTTTAAAGTCATGTTTTAAAAACAGTGTTAAAACTTATATGGAATTGCTGATCAATACCGATGACTGACTGAAAACTGGAGTTGAAATGCAAGAGCTTTCATCTGTCAATAACAATGTTGAATGGTGTATTTCTCATGTACATTTGGACTTGGTTACCCTGATTTAATACTGCTACTTGCGTCACCTGTCAGGCTCTAGAGAAGGATGTGAAGAAGTTCTTGCAACAGCTTACTGGCAAAGACCTCCCAACACAGGTAAATGAGGTTACCATGATAATTCGGGTCAAAGGTCACTTTGATATGCAGCTAAAGGAGTGGCTGGTGAAAAAGGGATTCTAACTGGACTGCAAGCAAGGGGGTGTACTGTCACAACATTTGGGGACAATGAGCATCCAACTACTGAAAATGCATCCGGTATGGAAATTTAATTGAGAAGTATGTATGTAAATTGCATTTTTTTATTTTGTTTGTATGTAACACCTTATGCTCAGCTGTTGGGCCTTTGTGTCATTTGAATTATTAAATGGTCATTTCCTATGGGTGTTGTCTTTATTTACTAATTTATTTCATATCTAAGAAACAAACTGCTCAGGAAAACTTCAAAAATATAAATTGTTGTGGTATATGGTATAAAATGTAGGGATCCACCACACTGACACAAAAATAATGACTGATGCTGTTTGTTGTACTCGAGTGCTAATTTTGTTTTTCAGAGTATTTGGAGTCTCGTAGTTTCACTCGAAACGTACATACCCTATTTAACTTTCACAAGATAATGAACCCAATACTTAGACAGAAAATCCCTCTTGCTGTAAGAAAGTTACTGACTGACATTGGACCCTGGGTTGAGTTTCACCGTACGAAATGGACTGAAACAGAGTCTGAGACAGTTACAAGAGATGGGATTGAGCTTTCTGTCAGAGGAATCAGCAACAAGACTGAATTTCTGACCCCAGCTGCTGAGAAAGAGGATGGAGATGCTGACACAGATGCCACATCACAAAGTAAAATATGTATGCTGTGTTTATCCAAACCCTCTTCCTATACCTGTCCACGCTGCAATGTACCCTACTGTGGGCTGGAATGCTATCGGAGTACCAATCATTCTGTGTGCTCAGAGGAATTTTATAAAGAGTAAGAGTAAAAAGGAAAAATAATGATTGTAATGACAATGAAAGAAAATTAATTATTTTAATGAGAGTAAAAATAAAATGTTTAATAATGAAAGCACTAATAAAAAATAACCGTAACAATGAAAAACATTTACACTATGTTGTCTATTCAAAGGCTGACATTTATGAAAAATAATCTAAACCACTCCATTGATAAGTAACTGCTCATTATTTTGAAGCATGTGGATAGCTGCATCATTGTACAGGTTAGTGTACTTCTTAGCCATTGCCATACATGTATCACCAGTCCTAGATGATTTAAGTTTCCCCAGTCTTAGCTTATGTAAATATGTGATATTGATAATGTAAGACTTTTTGAGAGTGATGTAGATCAAAATCCTAGAGAGTACAGCCTTGGCCAAACGCTTTGAGAATGACACAAGTATTGGTTTACACAAAGTTTGCTGCTGCATTGTTTTTGGATCTTTTTGTCAGATGTTACACTGAAGTATAACAATAGCATTTCATAACTGTCAATGGTTATTATTGACAATTATGTTAAGTACATGCAAAGAGTCAACATTTGCAGTGTTGACTCTTCAAGACCTCGGCAATTCACCCTGGAATGCTGTGAATTAACTTCTGGACCACTTCTTGATTGATGGCAGCCCATTCTTGCATAATCAATGCTTGGAGTTTGTCAGAATTTATGGGGTTTTGTTTGTCCACCTCTTGAAGATTAAGGTGTGGGAGTAACAGTAAGTTAACTTACTTTGACTTACATCTGTTTGAAAAATCTATGGCAAAGCAGAATTTTTCTCTGATCTCACCTTTACAAGGCCTGAATACTTAATAATGGAAATAGTTCAGCCCGTTCGAAGTGTAAGAAGCTGGGGCACTCCCAGTTTTCATCACAACGTAACCCAGTAGGTGGCGGTGTTTCAACGCCTTGTTTTCACTACGAAATACTACCCATAAGAAGAAGACGAACTCGGAAGTAATTCACGGTAGGCTTTTCAACTGGTTTCATCAGCTACGCAATTTACACGCTGGGTTATTTGACTGTGGACGAACGTGGTACCATTTGTTATTGCTATTATAAGATAAAGAACCATTTTCGTATTTTCATGACGCTCTGAGAAGACGAAGAAGTTATTAAGAAGTTATGGCGCTGGGAAACCAAGTTGTATCTCACATGTTGTTTGTTGTACTCGAGTGCTAATTTTGTTTTTCAGAGTATTTGGAGTCTCGTAGTTTCACTCGAAACGTACATACCCTATTTAATTTCACAAGATAATGAACCCAATACTTAGACAGAAAATCCCTCTTGCTGTAAGAAAGTTACTGACTGACATTGGACCCCGGGTGGAGTTCCACCGTACGGAATGGACTGAAACAGAGTTTGAGACAGTCACAAGAGATGGGATTGAGCTTCCTGTCAGAGGAATCAGCAACAAGACTGAATTTCTGACCCCAGCTGCTGAGAAAGAGGATGAAGATGCTGACGCAGATGCCACATCACAAAGTAAAATATGTATGCTGTGTTTATCCAAACCCTCTTCCTATACCTGTCCACGCTGCAATGTACCCTACTGTGGGCTGGAATGCTATCGGAGTACCAATCATTCTGTGTGCTCAGAGGAATTTTATAAAGAGTCTGTGTTACAGGAGCTGAAAGACATGGGTGAAACAGAGGGTGAGGGAAGGAAGAAAATGCAGGATATTCTGCTTAGGCTAAGACGTATGACAGATAGGGAAGAGGGAGGGATGAAGAGTGTTTTAAAGGATGTTGAGGAGGATATTGGAGGTGGGGAGGATATCCAAGCCAGAGATCAGGTTTTAGAGCTTCTCTCCAGGTTGGCAGAGATTCAGTCCTCTGGGGAAGGAAGCGTGGAGGAGGTAGAGGACATTTTAACCAGACTCAAAGACTTAGGGGGCGAGGATGAAGACGGAGAAATGGATGAGTCGAAGGTCGAAGACGGTGAGGAGGTGTCCTTGGCTGATGGGCTGTCTGAGCTAGATATCGATGCTTTCTCTGAGGAGGCACTGTGGGATCTGTTGAGCAGCCAGGAGAAGGAGAAATTTAACAGCCTGGTAAAGAGTGGGACTGTGGGAGCTCTGGTCCCCCTGTGGACACCGTGGTGGGAGCAGCACAAGGGGGGGAGTAAAGCCCTGCTGGAGGTACTGGAGGATGATATGGTCGAGTCAATGGGCAACGAGGCAGCAGAACAGGACGGGAGCAGGGCCAGAGATGCTGCAATGACAGACGAAAAAAAGACAAGGAAGGGGAGTCTGCAGAAGATAGACAGGGCATGTTCATCCAGTGGTGAAATTGTGGTCCTTGAGAATGTCAAAGTCAAGGATTCTAGGAAAGGAGTTGAGAGTGAATCAGTAAAAAACCCAGGTCATAAAATGGGTTGGAATCAACAACAAAAGGAGACGACTATGACCAAGGGACCCAAGAGGACCTCCAATGTGCCTCCAGTCAAATTTAGAATCTTACCTTTGAGCTTCTTGTCTTCTAACCCTTCCCCTCTTGCTCGCTTTGGCTTGGTCAACGCTCTGTTTGGCTACTCCTTTGCCCTTCGCTTGTTTAATGGTGACATCGAATCAGAGCTAACTCAAGAGTTCTGCCAGGTGGTTCTTAGTGTGTCTGAGGCCCTGAGCTCAGGCAGGGTGTTCAGCTCCCTTCTGGAGGCCCTTCAGGGAGGACAGGCTGCCATTTTGGCCTGTGGTTACGCTGACCGAGAGGATCCCGGAGCCCCAGCCAGGGCTTTGGAATCGGTGGCTCATATCCTGACAGGGAGAAATAGGCAGGATGTTGTTGGGTACTGCCTGGCAGCATTGAGTCAACTCAGGACAACCCTGTCCCAGTCGCGGGCAGCTCTGCCCAAAGAGGGAGATGAAGGAGATGTGAGAAAGAAGTATTTCCTGGCAAAAAAGAAATGCGAGTTCTTTCAGGCTTGGGTGTCAGACAATGCCCAAGAGGTGAGAAGACTGGCAGCTGGTTTATGGAGAGAGTACAGGAGAAGGGAGGATGAGAGGAGTGCTTTAGAGAAGGAGAAAAGAAGAGTTGAAGACAGCTGGAAGAATGGAAGAGGAAAAGCAAAGGGTGTGTTGATTGAAGAACTCCATTGAGAATGTTTTGTATTCTGTCACATATTTACTCATTTTATTTTTGATTTATGTTCAGACTGGTATGTGCAGGCCATTTTTAAACAATGTATTCTTATGGCAGAAATCACAGCCAAATTATGTTCATAGTTCATTCAAAATTCACAAGTTCTACAATAAAAACCTATGTAAACGTATATACAGCTTCAATTTCAGTTTTATACTATATATAGTTTTTTACACCTTGTACAAGCACTTTCTGTTGTCCTGTCACCCGTTACTGGATGTCTACATTATAAATATTTGTCCAAAATTAATATAATTCTCAGAAACATGTAAAAGTCATTATCACACGGCAAGTAATCATAATCAAAATATTAAAATAAACAGCAGACTGAATTTTTTTTAATCAAACATGCCACTAATTTTAAGACATTCATACATTGCTATGATGATTTTATATCCTTTAGGTTCACATATATTCATTGTTTTCATTTAAAACAAAGGGCTTTGTTATTTTGTCCTTTCTGTCTGGTTTCCCAAAAAGAGATTAACCATTCTGGAGTAAAAAGCCCTTAAATTGGAGATTCTAGATTCTTCATGCGTTTGTTTTTTATCAAGGACCAGCTGGAATGTGTCTATGAAACCAGCTCATTTGTGTCCAATCAAAATGAAGGGTAATGGTCAAGACCAATGGTGTTAGAGACTCACTAGACATACAGAACTTCTGTGAAGTACTGATCAAACTGCTAAGTCAATGCATCAGCATGCCTGTCCAGTTCATCCAATTAGACGTATCATGTCCTCCACAGCAATCACTTTTAAAGTAGATCATCTTAACCACAATTTCCAATTCTTGTTCAGTCTTGTCAGTTGTGTTTACAAAGTACACTTTATTTGACAAAGTTGTCTATCCCTGTATGCAGTTGGAATCTATTTCGCATCCTGACTGATTGGGTCCAGATCCCCTTAGTAAATATAGGGGAAGATCCGGTAGGGCACACGTCTACAGTAGGTGTCCCAAGTCAGGCCGTACTTAGCCCTGCAGTGTCTCTCGTCACGAGCCTCACGATGAATAAGCAAGACAGTGAAGTATACAACGTAGAAGTAAGGCAGAAGATGGTTGAATCCTGGAAGAAGGAATATAATACAGTCACTGGTTATGGACACATGCCGAGGATCTTAGGAGTTTTCTGTTCACTTACCACACAGCAGGGACCATGCCAGGGCCATGAGAAGGTCTCCTAGGTAGTTGGGATGGCGGACAAGGCCCCACCAGCCAGAGACCAGAAGGCGTTTTCCTGTAGCTGTGGCAATGGTCTCCAGGTCTGCAGTAAGGCATGGGAGGATAGTACTTTATTGCAAATTATTCACACTCCCATCTTTTTGAGAATAGACTGAATCTGAATCCTTATGCACTTTGATCCATTATGGAAACTTATTTAGGAAAGGTTTATTCATTTGTGTGGATGTTGCCATGTTAGAAGACAAACCAATCCAAAAGTTGAATACTGACTTGCAACACTGGGATGCGTCGGGTCACGTCTGAACTGGTTCTTCTGGGAGTTGGATTTTCTGAAGACATAATACCCAGTAGCTAATGATGAAAAGAGATGAAATACATTACAATAATAAGCGTACATACGGATGCACGCTTTATCACACCACACCTGGAAACGTAACTTACAATTAAGCATGACTATAGCTGTGGCTCCTAAAGGACCAAGGGACTGCGGGTGCACAACCAGGAAGGCAGCCTGCAGGCTGTACGTGAAGGGAACCCATGCCAGGTCCCCAAAAGCCAACATAAACCCAAAACCATCATGCACTATGTCCATGGTGGTCAGCACAGCCTCCTGGAAAACACAAGGACAGCACCGGTCATTAACATGTTCCAAGCCAAAGGAAACAGACTGGGTAGTTGGCTGAATGTTGATGGGCCGGAAACCATGGTGTATTTTAGACTTTTAAACACAGGTATAAAATAATGACTTGTTGAATGGTCCAATTATGACGCTAACAAGTTTAGAATAGCAATAACCAACCACAAGGTGTTTAATAAATGGCCTATACAGCCCAGTTTACCTCAGGGCTTAATATGTAATTTAACAACACTGCTGATGTGATTAATTCAGCATTCTGTGAATAACAGCACAAGAGATTACTGTGGCCCTCTTTACCACTGTTACTGAGCTGTTCCAGTTTAGCTGTCCTCTCACCTCATTCCACAGAGCGTCTGCCACATACAGCAGCTGGAAAATGTTCACCAGTATCATGGCCAGGGAGGCTGAGTCCCGTAGCTCCACCTCTTTCATCAGCATCCCAAGGTTAATCACCACCTGATTGGAAGAAATGACATAGGATCAGATTATTCACAGTTTTTCGCCATCGCTAACACACTCAAACTGGTTCTATGAACAATACACACAAAAACATTTTGCTAAATTCCAGAAAAGAAGACCATTTACCCGAATCCATAAGAAGTATTCACTGGTTTTCACAAAAATCTCTGTACCATTCACATTTTTCAGCAACAATCTACACACAGATGTCTCTATAAAGACCAATTGTCATCATAATGCTAGGTAGAAAAACCCTAGATAAAATGTGGACATATGTGTGTTCATTGTTTTGAGAAAATGTAGTACACCAGGAAATGTTGGTTAGCAGTTGTGAAACGCTGTAATACATTTATGACACCTTACAGTACATCATCATCCTTTTCCACTCACCCAGCCAATCAGACCCGGTCTCAGTTCACAAAAATACTTCAGATCAAAACTTCTGATCCGCGGGTTCAGCTCTCGTCCCATAAAGAAGTCATACAGGGGGTTTCCTGTGACACACCACACATTAACTTATACTGGATAACCTTTAATGAATAATGTTGTTTACTTGACATTTCCTGTTACTTCCATAATCTTGCACCACCCTTACCTGTGTTTCCCCCCTGTGCAAGGGCGTGGTGAGGGGCCAAGAAGGAGCGTATGTAGAGGTATAGAGAAAGGAGGAAGGAAACTCCAATAGCACACACTGCCATGGGCAGCAAAAGCTCAAAGAGGTACCCCAGAGGCATCCCAAGCCACAGTGATAATGTCACAAGCACCGCTGAGACACAAAGGGCCTGAAAACCTGTACAGGAAAAAAGGAGTATAGATAAAATTACAGACAGTTTGGGAAGCAAGAGTGACAGCGATGTGGCAGAGAGAAAATAGATGACAAAATCTATAATTAGCTGGGAAATGACTGAAACCTAGATGACTGAGAACTGTAACCAGTTAAGGGGGAGAAAAATGTCATGAATTGCCTGAAGTAATAGTTGTACTGTCTCTCTATGCAGGCAACTCTCCTTTGGGGACAGTAGGGTTGAGCTACACTAAATTGGACCCCCAAAACTGCACAGGCCAACAAGACATCTTTTAAGGAGATAGAAACGGTCCAATTAAAACACGTATCACAAAGTTCTATCAAATCAGTTAAGCGGTGGGAGAGCACTGATGCTGCACTCAGGCTACCTCAACATTCCGAACATTATAGTTTTTAATGACTTTAGACAGATGGTATATATTTGTTGTGATTCCCCCTTAACTCTTTCCACCCATAGATTAAAAGTTATTAAAGATATTTGACTTTAAATGCCACTACACAATACCATTTATGGGATACTTGAGTCTTGATCCATTTTTTAGCACCATCCCATCAGAAACCTGCAGGTAAGACAGAGAATGTGTGTATCGAGAACATTCAACAACTGGAAGGTGTTTATGACTAACATGTGGTCTTACGTTCCCCAAAGGCAGAAGGTAAAGGAAGCTCTGGAAGGCAATCCAGCCCAGTATGAGTACAGGAGCCAGTGGGTCCCATAGCTGGGCTGTGGGGGGCAGGACAGGGGGCCACTGAAGCACACTGGCCGCAGGAGAACGACACACACACAGCAGGTAGAGCACCGTCAGGGGAAGGAAGACTGGGATGCATGTGGCACCTGAAAGGTGACCCAGGGATTTATTAGGTGGTGGGTGGGTTAGGATTGTAACAGGTAAAAAATAATAAAGGAAAATAATGTGCTTTACTTACCCAGAGTGCCTCCAAATTCCCTATCAGCTTTTGAAGATTTTTGTTTGTTGAGCTTCATTTTCTGTCAGCGAAGAAAATGTTAAATGCACACTGATTAAGGGTGCTAAAGATAAATGTGTACATAATATGCAGTAATAAAGAGCTAGATCATTGTCTCTGAACGAATCTGGACTACTGGTCATACATACTGTTGTTGATGGCAAATAACTCAGCCAATACAAATCTTAGCGCAATAAGTACACGACTCGAACGAATTACTCAACTGACATGTTATAAAACATCAGGTTATACACAATACAAATAATAACTGGTACTTGTTCGTCCGTACGTAAATCAATAATCTTCGTTAATTTTGTAATCATAGCATGATTTACAGCATCACTCACCTGTATTTCTTATGTATACATTATTCCAAGCACCGTGCGACACGAGAACGCATGCGCAGCACCTCCCCCAAACCGCCCTTCTGAACATGACCGATCTCCAAACCAATTAGATTAAGCTATAGTCATCAGAAGAGCATGGAGAGGGGAGAAACAAACCAATAAAATTAACGCTATTGCGGTGACCACCTTTATCATAGGCCCAATAAAAAGACATGGTAAATTCCTTCTATACGCCTGACTTTAGAAAGCGTTTATTGGTTACACTAGTTAATGATTTTTGAGACGAAGCACCTCCAAAAACATACATTTCTAATGATTACTTTCATTGATTAAAAAATATATGAGGAAACACTAAACAGCATGATATTATAGCATAATTTACTGAGATTAGTAAGACAATAATTGTACACTGCGGGATGTGAAAACACCAACAACTGAAATCAAATGATCTGGAAAGCTAGAGGCGTTTCTGCTCTACACGTGTTTATAATTTCGTTTATTACATATGACCATGTTATCATTAGTAGTAATAACAAATCTAATTATTACTGTTGCAACACTGGCAAACATGACATCATTAATAATAATATATGTAATTTGTTGACCCCACTTACTAATGGAAATCCAGTGTATCAATCAAAGCCCCTCAACTAGTTCACATCAAGACATTTCATGTTTTGTTTTAACAAGTTACAACAAAATCTTCAATTCCACCATTAGTTCTTGAAATCAATATAACCTTTGGCCTTTAACCTCTTTCACAGATGACCTCAATGACGCTCTGCTCCATAGGAGCAGGGTCAAGGCAGCGGTGGGCAGTGCTGCCCACTATTTCATCAAGCAGGAAGTGGACCAGGTTCTCATCGGAGACAAAGCGCCACAGGTACATCTGCAGGTAGTGACAGTCCACCTGGATCTGCTGCAGGCCGTAACGACCAAAGGTACGCAGGCGCACACACTCAAGGAACGTCTTCAGACTGATCTTTATGATCCCGGTCAACACCGAGACCTGACATGAAATGAAGACACAAACAGGCAAGGTAAAAAAAACAACTCCTAAATAGTCGCTATGCCCTCAATAACTAGAGCGTGCAGAATATCACTTCCCTACTCACCTTGTTAAACTCCACAGGACTGAAGATGTCAATCCGCTCTGAGAAGAGCTTGTGTATATTACTCATGAGATTAGTATCCATTGGAGCACTGAAACAAGATAACTGTTCTTAATCCACTGGGTAAAACAGTGATCATAATGACATTAAACTGATGATGGTGTCTCTGTCAAACCGCCACGTATTGTGATGCAGTGATGTGTTTTTCTTTTTTTAAAAGGAGGCACCAGTTCTGCTACCTGGGTGTGTAGCTGGGGGTATAGCGGGTCTGCTGTCTGGAGCTGCTGTAGACAGAGAATGTCCTTTTACTGGAGTCACTGCTGTGTGCCTTCCTCACTCCCTCCTCGTAGAGAAGACCCACCTGTAAAGGAGAACAGGGAGGACCAGGGGAGATGGTGAAGCTGTTCGCTTCCTAAAGCTGAGGTTGCCTATGGTGTTTTCCCACATTATAAAGCATATCCATCCACTGGTTATACATGGATGAGGTTACCTGGACATCAATAGAGGTTGTGTCCTCCACCACTCTCTTCATCACAGCGCGGACGTTCCTCGGTTCGATGGTGTTGACCCAGTCCCTTGTCTCCACGCTCTTCCTCAGCATTTGGGATATGATGAGGCCCTGAACCTGCCCACGGCAACCGAAAACAGGTCAGAGGAAAATAGAAGGAATCGTCCGGATATTGCCATTTGCAGCCATAGTAATTTGTAGGAACTTGCACCTTGACATAGTGGTTTAGTAGCTTCTGCGCTGCCTCTCGGGCTTCCCCACACAACGCTGTAACTGCTGTGACAGGAGAGTGATGCTGTGTGAACAAAATAAGTGGATTTAACAGTGTGTTTAACACCACATTTCTCATCAGTGATAAGGACCTGTTACACGCTCATCTTTAGTCATCCATTTTCAGAAGTCTTTAACATGCCACCTGAACAATGTATTTGATGTAGTAATACTAAACAAAATAACATATACTTGAACTGTGTGTACATCAACTGTTAATACATGCCTATCATGCACTTAACCTCTCACACACCATGGTTATTCACCTTTCAGTGTATATGAGCTTGGCAACATTGGGTTTGTTGTCTACCCACTAGCAGGAACCTTTCATCAAGTATAATACTAAGTATGGGTTTAGCTAATATGACTGGTTCTGATCTGGTACCGTTTACCTGGACAAGGAACTGCTCATCTGTGAGGGTAAGAATGTAGGAGATGGTGGAAGTTTCATAGTCCAGGCAAAGGCGCGACAGCAGCAGTAGAAGGGCAGGGGGTGTAGAGCCACCACGGTCGACAGCACTCTTGCAGAACTGACGCGATGACCGGCACACAAACTGTATAAAGTTAACCACCAGGCTCTCACGCACACCCTGGCTACAGAACTCCCCCTGAAACAGAGACAGTGGAAAGAGAGATGTCAATACCACAAATAACAACAGGACAGACCACCTCACAGATGCTTGGCAAGGTAGCATCGGAATGGACCTCCCTCACCTTGAAGTAGGGTTTGTTGGAGAAGGTGATGTCTTTTGCCGTAAAGAGGTGCACGGACACCAGCACGGTCTTGATCTGATTGAGAATGGAGGCAGACAGAGAGGAGAGGAGCTCCGGCAGGCTGGCCAGAGCATCTTTCCCAGTGGCCGGTACCCCGAGGTGAGACCCACCTCCAGCCGAGCTTCCACCCAGCCGAGGGGCTGCTAGGGCCTGCCTCACGTCGGTCAGGCTGTCCAGGTAGAAGCTCTGCAGGGCTGCAAGGTACTGCTTCACCCTCTCCCTGGCTGCGCGCACCACTATCTCAGTTCCCTGGCTGGGCACTGCAGACCCAGGCAGGAGTTTGGCCACCGCCTGGAGCCTGCGGTGGAAGCGGTCCAAAGCGCGGACCAGGAGGGAGTTGTCCCCGACACTTTTCTCCTCCTGTATCCTCCTCTCCACCAAGGTGAAGTAGTGGGCAGCCAGGGAGTCCACAAAAGCATGCAGCTTTCCAATAGCCATTTGGGGGATGTTTTTGTAGGCCAGGTTACTCTCTTGAGGACGGTTGACAAAAAGCTCTTGGTATGAGGCGATGACTAGGCAAAGGCTGCTGACAAATTCGTTACAACCTCTATCTATGAACTCCAGGATGTCGGTCCTTGAGCTGGGAGAGAGGAAGGGATTGCCTGGGGAGGTAGGGTTGGTGGGAGATCTGGTAATAGGTGTAGCGGACTGTCTGCAGGCAGGGCCAGTGGAGGGAACAATCACAGATGTTGGTCCACTGGACAATGGCGGTCTCAGCTCTGCCTCGAGTCCCTGGAGGTCTGCTTCCAGTCGCGACTGGGCGTGAGTCAGGAACTTGTCACAGAGTTCCTCGGCCGGCTCATCCAGCTGCAAAAGGAGCTCCACACACTCGGAAAGGTCCTTGGCACTTGAACCGCCATCTCTGCAAACAAATTCAGCCCCAAGCAGCAGTATCACGTAACATAACTACAGAATGTCACCCAGGAATTTAAATTAAAGGACCACCGTTTTGCAACCGTAGCAAAGTCAATACTTCTCATACCTGAACTTCTGCCTGAGCTCATGCGCCAGCTTGTCCATGATAGCGTGGCAGTCATCCTGGATGCCTCTGAAGGAGGGCATGTGGCTGTACTGCTGCAGCACGCAGCGGGCACGGCGATGGGAGGTCACGGCCTGGGCATAGGCCTGCAGCTCCAAACACTTATTAAGCCTGGCAGGCAGCTCAAACAGGAACTGCAGTTTTCTCAAGAGAGTGTGGACTCCTGGTGTTTGGGGGGGGGGTCATTTATTATGGTTTTGTTCACAGACAGCCTAAGTAGTCTGACAATGATTGGTGTAAGACCAACTAATTATTCGTTTTTCTAGTTCCGTTATCAGTCAGCAAAGGAAGGTCCAACCTGACAGTTTGGTGATTTGTGCATGCTGGTCCTGAAGAGTCCCACTGACATGTGCACTGAACTCTGTAATAGCAGCCATGTTGGTCGTTAGGCAGTCCATCTCGTCCTCCATCTTCTTGAAATCATTCTTCATTTTTCTGATGGTGTCTAGTGAGAGTAGGGGCATTTACTCAATCATCACGAATTGCACTTAACCGCAAAGGATGAAAAAATTATTAAATAACAAGATATCCAAAAGGTACACTGTCACATCCTCTTACCTGTGGCAGAGATAAACTTGTTATAGTTCTCATACACCAATGTCTGCATGTCACTGTCTAAGGAGCGGATCTGTTTCACCATGCAGCTCTCCTGGTCCATCAGCTCTCCAAGGGAGCATTCTCTCCTGAGCTGAAGCCACCAAAGACACGAAAGTTCAGTTTTTACAAGACACACCAAAGACACGAAAGTTCAGTTTTTACAAGACAGCTAGCTCATTGAACTATTATACCTGGGTTACGTCAATGACTGGCAAAGTTAGCCATGCTTCCCGTACAGGAAAATAATATCCCTCTGTAAAAGCGACATTTTCATTTATATTCTTAATGTTCAGGAAATTTGCTAATCACACACAAAAACGTTACCTTATTCAGATAAACTTCAGGATCAAAATGAGGCCCATTGATGTCGCAAGGGTCCAGGGACTCCGCTTGATCCACGGTCTTTCCTTCCTCGTTCAGCCCATAATAAAGCTTCAACATTCCGTGTACTCTGCGCTTCCGTGCTGGGTCTGAATCAGGTGAGGTGGTGTCCGTATTACTAACATCCCCGTCCATTTCTATCGAATAAGCGTGAAATTATTGTGAATTGCAGAACAGATCAAATCGTTAAAAACCACTGACAGCCGGCTAAACACAACCTGCAGACACCCCTTTACTACCGCAAACAGAATATTTTACCGTATTGTCAAAAGAAACCGCGCGTAAAGAAACAATAGCCACTAGATGGCAGAAAAAACGAAAAGAATACAATCAAAATATCATAGTCCTCTTTTTTATTGTTTAAAACGGACAATAAGGTTTTAACAATATATAAAAATCTCGTATTGGTTTTTCACCGTTTTGTCAAATAATTAGTACAAAGTTGAATACAAATGGTTTAAATTGGTTCTACTAAACCTACACAGTTAGTGGGTCGGATATTAGACAGTCTCCGTGTGCACACCCGAAGAACAGGTATAGCCAACAGGAAAGACAAAAGGGATGTGGTAATGTTCTGGTCAGTCACTCAGAACAAATTAATACTGAAACAAAAGGCACTTTTGAAAAACAATAAGATTTTATGTGACCTACTGCTTCATTTGTGTGTGAGACAGAAGACAGATACAACATGTATGACAGTTGAAAGTTCAACAGTTATTACTTAGATAAAAATACAAATTCAAATAATCAAATAGTAAACATTTTAGTATTTCAGATGTAGTGGTATCTAGAATACTGAATGATGTGCACATACAGAAAGTTAGTAGACTACAATTATTTTTAAAGAAATACACCATGCATAGTGTGAATAAAAAATTAAAATCATACCTATTGTTGTATGTTGCATTCATGTTTGCATAATTGAAAATATCATATTTAGTGGAAACACCCCCTTCAATTGTATGAAAATGTTATTGCATATGAATACAATTGCTGTTCTCATATTGACACAGGCTAGTAGTAGAACTGTCAACAGGAAACACATATACCATTTTTAAATGGACAGCTTCAAGTGGGGTGGACTAGTTAAAAACTAGACAAAATCCAAACTAACCCTTAAAAAAAGTCTCCTTTATATTAGAACTCCTAAAATAAACCGATTCTGGATTTATACATTAGTTTGTAGGTCAAGAAAGTCCCCATAGTGTCAAGCAGTCCCTCTTTGGTCAAGCAGCCCTTGGATATTGTAGCAATCAATGTTAAACCAGTTGGATCATGGACCAGGCCACCATATAGAGGAGCCTTGAACATGTCATTTCAGGGAGAGGATTGGAGAGTCAATGAGTGTTTAGACTGTGCAGCATCCACTACTGCAAGAAACATGTTGGTTTTGATACAAAGACTAAGCTTGGATCAAGTTAGTTGCACAACCTAATACATCCTCCTTTTTTCCATATGAATAAAATGCCCTTATGTGTCACTTGATTTCCAAGGGCACTGCATACATTTCAGTAGATATGTCGTCACTGCAACTCTAATAGGTCCCCTCCCACAAGGGCTTCATGATGAACAGTGGCTCTACAGCAAACAATACCACTCAACAACAATATTGATCTATTACAGACAGGCAGCTGGTCAACTTGACCTAGGAAACAACTCCACTTAATGTCCCTTAGCAGTGCCTAAACAATGCCAAAATTCTCACAGAACTTCATATACACAACATTAACACAAACATATATAGTCACACTTAAATCCCACACTTGGTCCATAGTGTATCAATGATCGATAACATTAACACTTTTTACTCTCAATGGGGTGTGTTCAGTTTTGGTCTCCACTTAGAGCGGTGTCTATACCCGAGACATGGCTCATCTTTCCTCCACACTCTCTGCCTCCTGTACTGCAGTGTAGGTTGGCGGCTGTGTCTGCCTGGTGAAAAAGGAAGCCGCCCTCTTTGGCTTTAGGCGTTTTATTTCTTTACCTGCCAAACAAGAAATAAATGTAACCATTTGTCTCACAACCGATGTGATATTGAAAAAACAAAGCTGACATGGTTGGTTGAAATGACTTCATGAAGGACACTCCTGGAGCCCTGGTCCCAGACTCACCGTTGTCCACATAGCTGATGGTGTTCAGTGACTGGACCCTACTGCACACCACGCTGCTCTGCCTTTGTAGTTTCCCGCGGCGACCTCCCCTTCCCCTCTCAGCGCCCCCTGCCTGTCCAGCAGGCTGATTGGACGGACTGCCCAGCTCACCGTCCGTTCCAGTGGCCGCCCCTCCGTCAGCTGCAGAGCGCAGCTCAACGCATAACTCAATAAGGCCGCTCATCAGCTCTGCCTAGAAAGACAGCAGTGTCTGGTCACTTCAACAACACCTAGCAGGACCTACCACTGAGAAACTGTCTTTTTTTTTTTTTAAACTGCTTTTTCCTACAGGGCTAAAACGTTTTAATTACTTGTTTGGAGTAGATCTTCAGTAACTTGTTGACAGGGGTGCCGGCCTCCTCTCCATCAAATTCGAGCCACAGGATGTGGGAGTCACTCTCCCCCTCGGGGTAGCTGTGATCCCAAGACAGCTCACTGAAACGCAGACCAAGGAGCACATGCTGAGGAAAGAGTGAGAGGCTGAATGAAAAGCACATATTGGAGGCCTTCAATGTTTCTTCTGCACTGATGAAAAAAAATAGGATAACTGGTTGGTGACGGTAAACAGGTTGTATTTTGCTCGTCCAGTAGCATTCCCGCAAGTTTGAACAGATCTAACCTTCTCTTTTATATCCATTACATAGACCCCTTCCAGACTAATGCCCACATTGACAGCTTTCCGTCTTGCTCGGTGAAGAATCCCCTGGGACGGCTTGTCAATCTCCCCGGAAAAGAAAGCACACCTGCCGGGACAAGAAACACCGTCCCTTCAGTGAGACACGACGTAGGTGACGTATGAGGATTAACCCACTGTGTTCCCTGCAGGGTGGTCCTCACCCGTAGTAAGGAAGAGAGTGGCAGGTGCTGAGGTACCGGAGCAAAAGCTGCTCTGCCAGGGTGCTGCCAGACATGCCGATCTTCTGGTACTCCTCTAAAAGGTTGTGCTCTAGACCAGCCTGGCGACCCCCTTTCCCTCTCAGAGTTGAAAACAGCCCCCCACTCCCTCCTAATAGGTGGGCTGGCAGGAAGGAGGGCAGCTTTCTCTCCCTGAGTGGGTAGAGAGAGGAGATGGAACGATCACTATATGCATCTAGACATTGGAGAAACAACAGAGGTCACCTTGGGACAACAGGTTATCAAACTGTTCCAAAAGCGATAAGTGGTGGAAATTGAATCCATGTCATTGGTGAATTACATTGTACACTCAGACTATTTACTATTTAAACCTGCACATAGATAAAGTGGCTGCAATGCGATATATAAAGCATGCAGCTTTGGTAAAGAGGTTTTATTGTTGTTTCACCAAACATTAGAAAGGGGAAGATGCGTGATCTTCAACCGTGGTATGATTGTTTTATGATGTCGTGGTGCCAGCCTCTCAGAAACTGCTGCCCTGGGATTTTCATGCACTACAGTCTCTAGAGTTTTTTAAAAAATGGTGCAGTTAACAAAATACCTCTGGTGAGTAGCAGTTCTATGCACGAACACCTTGTAAATTAAATAGGTCAGAGATGAATTGCCAGACTTTTTTTTTTTATAAGTACAAATACTCAAAAAACCCTGTGATGCTAACGCCCTAGGGAAACCCACCAGACCCCTGTCTACAAAATGGGGCCCTTGAGCACAGTCCAGCTGTTAGCCTTAACTTATAGGGCATACCTGTCCCAATTATGCCTCTTCAGGCAGCAAAAAGTAGGAGAAGAGAAAAAGTGGAATGCTTTAGTTATTTTTTTTAAGTTTTTTTATTTCACAGCTATAGCCTAAGGAAATTTATGGGCAGATCTTATTCACTTTAAACCTAAACCAAGGAAAATATCTATGTATAGTATATGCTTTCTTATCATCACCCACCCAACCTGATAATACACCATAACTTAGGTAGGTGTTCAAAGGCCTGGCATAGTCTACCTTAAAGCAGATGTGGCTTCCTGGTTGTCTAGACCAACTCCCACCTCCAGGGCGAATGACAGAGCTCCCAAACACAACCAAGTCTCTGGGTCACAGGGGAAGCGCCCGGCAAGGATGTTAACCCGCGCCTCGTCGTAAAGGAGTCTCAGCACCCCTTCGTCTTTAATCTAAAGGAAGAAAACAAGCAACACTTTAATCTGGAGGACAAAAACATGCCATGAAGCAGAATGCAAAAAGACCCAAGGACAAAGAGGCATTCATTTATTCTGGTAACTTGAGGGAGAAGTGTAACCTTTTGTACAAGGGATGGGTGCTATATTTCTATGGTTTATATGTAGAGGTGTGAATCTTCACCTGCCTCACGATTCAATTCCGATTCAGAGGGTAACAGGCCCTACAATTATTTTATTACAAAAACAAACATACTTGAAACTCTCTCGTTCCGCCTTTATATTAATCAACTGTTTTCAAACAAAAGAACATGTCAATATTTATCAAGTTATTTAGTCTTTTTTTGTGTAAACACAAAACAAAGTTTGACATTCTAAACATACATTTCCGTAGCAGCTTTATTACAGGAAAACGTATGGTCCAAAACACAGTCAATAACACGGACTAAGATAACTTAAAAGGTACATTTTTATGCAAATGAAATTATTTGTAAAACGAGGTAGTATAGCATATTGTATTGTTTATGTGGAAAATCTAAATGTTATTATTCACTCTGAAATAACATTTAGCAAAAACCTGCGTTGCTTTCATAAAAGTTTGTGAATTCAGCTGCCATTCTTTGCAAATACAATGAGCAATTACCGTTACACATGAGTCTGGGGCGATGGATGTCCAGGAATCGCAGTTGATGACCACACGGCCGTTTTACGCATCGCCCCCGTTACTCTGGATTTTGTTTCACTGTTCAGCACTGGTATAGCGGTGTTTGTGAATTTAGAGAAGGGATTATGTATTTTGGCACCAGGGTATGGAAGAGGAAGCAAAATCATTTGTTTTCCACGACCGAGTAATAGATCCTTACAATCCTGCTATAATTGTCGAAGATCCTTGCAATAAATGTGGCAATGGACTGTGTGATCTTCTTTGTCCTTTTGGACATCTGAGGTACAGTTGATAGCCTTTATTGTTGTATAGGCTGATTAGCTGCGTATTGTGGGGTTGATGCTTAGCCCACCTCAAGAGTGAAAACGGGACATGTGATTCCATATATTTGTAGTATTGCCGAACAATTTAATCTAGGCTCGACAGGTCTCACACATTGCATAATTTTTATCAAGCTTGTTTGTCTTAAAAAAAACTAAACATTCCCAAATGTCTACTTTCAAGCAGCTAGGTTAAGCACAGGCTGCTGCTCTCCCTGTGCCATTTCTTCCATCTACGTTAGACCTACATCAGACAGGCGCATGTGCATTACTTCCGAAGGACATAACTTTACAAAATATATACATTTACTAAGATTATTTATTTACAAAAAACAGTACTACGTTACGATGCTGACGTGAACGATTCTGACGTGAATTAATCACATGTATATTATATTTAATAATTAAAACAAAAAATCTATTCTTTCTTTTTATGAACTGATGCAGAATCGTTCACGTCAGGATCGCGATCCATCTAAAAATCTATTACATTCCCCAGCTCTATTTATATGTCTACAACCTAGAATTTATAACTCATCCACTCGACAACAGAATAATCCCTTGGTTATATTTCATATGAAAACATTTGGGAGAATGCAGGAAAAGCAGTACCTGCAGCTCTTTAGACCTGGGATAAAAAACATTCCTTCTGTACTGCAGGCACGGCTCATCTGGTAGGGATGGAGAAAACAGTATTACAGAAAACAATATGATGCACAGTTTAGGATTAGGGATGTCTGGTCAGAGTTAACAAATTAATTGGGATGGAAGAAAATATTGACAAACAGTACAAAATAGAGACAGAATGATAATACGCAAGGACATCTTACAGAAACACAAAAACTTAATCCCAGACAGAGGCATCGTCACCTTGTGATATGTCCTCCCCTAAGGCCTCACTGAAGCGATACAGCAGGTCCTGCCACTGGCGACACAGTTTGTAAGGCTGGTGCTTCGGCTTTAACTGCAGTTCTGTGGGAGGAGGAAAAGAGGGGGGTTGGGAACAGGATGTTAGTCTTTATAAAAGGACAATGAAAAGCATAACCAAAGCAATTTGGCACACTTATTTCATTGTGGGCGATCTTGTCACTGTACTAAAAACAATGATAGTCTTTCAGCAAGACAGTGGTTCAAAAAAGCAGGATACCTGCTTTTGTGCCCAGTTGTTTACACAGAAATGTCAGCACATGCAGCACAGCTGTTTAAGAACATGGGCAGGAGAAAAGGAATGGGTGTGTCATTACCAAGCAGAGGAGAGCAGAGCCAGAAAGCAAAAGCATCCATTGCCAAATCTGGAATCTGGAGAGCCTCCCGTACACTGCGTCCAAGCTCCTGGACATTAACGCAGCCAACCCCCTCCATGCACAGGTGTACTGCACTGTCACCCACCAGATACACAAGAACATCTTGAGCTGTAGGAAAAAACACATTGTTTACATTATATTCTCTGAAGGAAAATAGGAAATACCTATCTTCACAAAAAAAAACGAGGACATGAAACATCATCTTCCAAATGAGGAACAGAGGCACGGAATAATAGTATATTGCAAACACCAAAAGAAAATAAAACTGGGAACTAACCGCGAGTGACAGAAGAGGCCAGACTTCCTCTCTGTGAGTTACCCTCTGATGGTTCTGGAGGAAACATACCACACTCGTCTCCTTCCATCTGTGTGAAACACAAGAGTACAAATGGCTGTATGTACGATAGCATACTACACGCAAATTCGCTAAATAACAATACCATTAACAGCTGCTAATTAGCTAGCTACAGAGTACAATTATCCATCCCTGTTAGCTACAGTAATGTAGTTGGTAATTAATATTTACACCTACAGTATAAAGGCATTGATTTGCTTTGCTTGTTGTTTCGACTGGTAAGTTAACAAACTACATACCAAAGACCAGTACACTGCCAACAGAGTCAGCGCAGTTCAATACTATGCAAAAGTTAACTATTTAGCTAGCCAGTTAGCTAGATGTCCTAGCAAAAAAGCCGTAACGGTGAGCTAGGTAGCTACACCAGTAAAATGGGACATAAGCCGACTGTACCTTGGCTGCGAATACTGAAGCTAATATTGATAGTCCACGAAAGTATAGAAACTCCGGATGAAAATATACGGTCACAACAACTTCAACGGTAAGCTAACCAGCAAACTTTACAAATCTATTTGGACTGAACTGCTGTAGCCACCGTCCATCCGGAAGTGTCATGACCGTTCAGAGACCGCACAAAAAAGAAACCTCCGTCATAAAGACACACCCACATTCTTTTCTGATCCAGCCGAGGGCACTATTGTTTGCTTAATAATGAAATTGTGGATCTCAAAATGTTTGTGTACAGACATCACATGTCTCATGGATGAAGTTTCTAATTAAATTACAAAAAACTGCTACATAAATCAGTTTTTTTTAATTATTTGGACTCCTAGAGTAAACCTACTGGTTTTGCTTAGGGAGGTCACCAGCTTATGGAATGAAAGCCGTAACTCAACAGTATTTTTACTGTTTGAACATTATTATTATGTTCAATAGAAAATATGATGAGACAAGATGTTTCTGTACACATCAGTCTTCATCCTTCTGCTGCAGTTCAGTTGGTGAAGTCCTGATTCAATAACACTGGTCTACACATCCCTTCCTACCACCTGGAGCATCCTTTGGTCATCCGCTGTAGGGCCACTGAAGACTTCCTTGGTCTAGCAGGTCATTTGCCATTGTTGAGCTAATTAGTGATTTCATTCTTCTAGTTAATTTATCCAACAATTGATTTTGGCGTGCCTAATCTTTTGGCTAACGTTTCTTTGATGTTGTCATTGATTATCCAACAATTGATTTTGGCATGCCTAATCTTTTGGCTAAAGTTTCTTTGATATTGTCATTGATTTGCAGCAGTTTGAATTGCATTGCACAATGGCCAAGACCAGAGAGCTGTGTAAGGACATCAGGGATAAAATTGTAGACCTGCACAAGGCTGGAATGGGCTACAGGGCAATAGGCAAGCAGCTTGGTAAGAAGGCAACAACTGTTGGCGCAATTATTAGAAAATGGAAGAAGTTCATTGGATAATCAACAAGCAGCGTGAAATTGCCTGCGTCGCAAGGGGGGCACCAGCAAAAATGTTGCCTAGAGCACCATATTGGTCAGGGCCGGCCCTGCTCCTGGTGCAGGACAATACCTGGCCTGATGTGGCCAGAGTGTGTAGGCAGTTCCGGGATCATGAATGCATTGATGTCATTGCCATTGAGTGGCCATCACATTCCCAAGACCTGAACCCAATTGAGAACATCTGGAACATATATGTATCAGTGCATCCGACACCGCCAAGTACCATCACAGACTACATAGGAGCTCACGGATGCCTTGCTCCAGGTCTGGGAGGAGATCCCCAAGAACACTATCTGCTGTCTCACCAGGAGCATGCTGAGACATTTACAAAAGTGCATACAGGCAAGTGGGGGACATACACACTACTGAGTCACATTATGAGTTGCTGTGATGAATTGCACGCAAGTTGGAACAGACTGTGATTTCACTTGTTTTCTTTTTTCTGTGTCAGTTTGAATCCAGCCCTCAATCGGTTGGTGATTTTGGTTTCCATTGACCGTTGTTACACCATTGTGTTCTCAATGCATTACACAATGTACAGTAAACATTGTCATCTTTAATATATTTAAGTTGATTTTAGGGTTCCCTAAAACAAATGTAGCAGTGTATTTTCATGGGGCCCAAAATCTGTGGCAGTGTCCCAGACACTGCATATTCTACAGGCTATTCGGATAGTTTTTTCTGACCATGCATTTAGTTCATTGGTCTGGAAAAGCTGTGGCCTACCAATTAGAGTCCTCGTCGGAACCTCTGCTTGCAAACGCTGTAAAACGTACCATTGCAGATTGTGATTTTATTTCAAATCGTTTAGTCACACATCTAAACGGGCGGATCACGTGTGTATTTTACAATAGCAAATGTAATTCATCACCTGCATATTTCCAAATATAAAATTAGATACAAGTACTCAAAATCTTTTTACAACTACAAAAATAAGTATACTTTTGCAAAAATGTTTGCAAGTATGATATTAGTTGCAGTTGTAAAAACGAATTACAAGTTTGCAAAAAAATCGCAAGGTTGCAAATAATATTTACTCCTACAAAACGTATGACGCTGTTTAACTTTCATTGGCGGCCCATGAGACATGCAAATCGCAAGATAGGGAACGGTATATAATTGGCGTTGTGAGCAAACTCTTACACAGACTGGTAGTCGCTGGAAAATAGACCATCTAGACAAAATGTATCATGTAAGTAGCGTACCCCCGCGACAAAGTTTGTGTCGTCGTGTATGCTAAATTTGAATTGCAGTTTCTTCTCCAAGACTAGTCCCATAACATCAGCCAGCACAGGAATTAGAACATTTTTGAACTTTGGAAATCCTACGAAAACCTTTTCTAGTGTTATTGAAGACTTTTCTGATGTTTTGGAGACTGACGAGAAAGCACGTATCGTTCTGTAGTTACTGCCCTCGACGAGCAGCGGGTGCCTCCGCCGTCCCAGAGCACTTACAGGCGGTCAGTCTCACAGTAGCCTTGCGCAGAGAGGAGAACCAAAATCTGCGCCAAGACTGCAAATGACCGCTATCTTTCTCTGTTTAAAAAATTATAATTTTAACCATCATCGTCGACGTAGGACTTTTTTTACAACACAAACCTAAATACCATTGTACTGGTTCACTCATATCCATTTTTCTTTTTAAATTACTCAATTTAAATCTACATAGGCATACATTGTACCCCCTTTTCTCTTATCAGTTCCCCAAATGGGTTAGCATAATGTTAATGTCCATTGATGAATCTCAAATCGCATAATATATAGTATAACAGAAGATTAGTATGTCATAGTACATTGAAAAAAGTCTACAGTGCCCGGGTGGTCTACTATTTCTGGTGAGTTTGTTTGGTATGTTTGCGTGAATGGTTTTTGAGGTAATATAGACCACAACCCCTAGCGAAAAAGTTAGTTATCGTCGCCTATATTGATAGTAATTGCATCGATGTGGTTGTTGTGCCATATCGGCTAAGCAGTTAGCTGATCATTTTGCAGAATCGAAAAATGACAGGCAACTCTGTTGGGATGAATGAGGTTGCTGTCAAGCCAACGTGGTAACTTCTCTTACCGGCCAAGAAACGGTCATCATTTGCATTAACATAAAAAAATAATTCAATAAATATTCTGCGACATGAGACATTTTAAATAAATGAGACATTTTAAAGGTAAAATCCCTAAAATAGAGAGTATGTTTATTGTGTTTCATTTCCAAACATGCCATAACCTCAATAAATGTCAAGGAAATGTGAAACAAATATGTTTTATATAGTATATTTTGTGACATGATATGGCTAGTTCCAAAACTGATATTCTCATTGCTAGTTTGCTTGTTAGCTGGTGGAAAATGTCATTTCCACCAATGTAATTTCACCACGGTCATTTCCATCACATCGTGTAAATAAATAATATGATTTAAGTATAAAAATCAATGTAAATAATGTGCTACAATGCTTTTAAAACTGGAGTTATTCATGTTTTGTGACGTGGTGGTAATGACTGCTTGTTAAAAAGAACAAAACATTTGATATTCCTAATTCATTTCCGTGCATAGTTATATATTGCTCATGCACAAATAAGAGAACATATTAAGATTCATGATTTACTGTAACAAAGAGAAAAATGTTATCACCAAAAGAGGAGAATGACCCATCGTTGTTAATGTAATGATGACAGCGGAGAACGTCCATTTTTATGTTATAATTGTCATAGGACGCCCATATGACTAGGTGAAAATGCAAATAACAATTACATAAATTAAAAATGAGAATGAATTTGTGAAATTGCATGATTATTTGAATATAGTCCCCTATGGGTTTCTATAGTGTATAGCTATCGAGACAGACAAATCTCCACATGCATTTGCAAATCGTCACACACATCTGCAGATCATCAACTAGACCAGGGGAGGGCAAACTTTTTGGCTCGGGGGCCACATCAGGATTTTGAAATGAAATGGAGGGCCACATTTGTTTTTGTAATTTGTTAATCATAATTGATTTGCAAGCCAGAAAAGGGAAGAAGTTAAAACATACATTATATATGTACAGTAGAGCCCTTATAATGTGTAAATGGTTTAAATTCTGACTCAGATGTATAAGAATGGGCTGGTGGTTTTTTAATTCCCCACAAAATATTTTTATTACATTCCGTGGGCCGGATGGGACAGCCTCGTGGGCCGCATTTGGCCCTCGGGCCGTAGTTTGCCCACCCCTGAACTAGACGAATCGCAAAATTACTGATCTCTGCCACGGGAGAAGTATAGCATAAGTCCCGTGTAAAAAGACATGCATTGGTCTACGTACGCATTTACAGATTTGTCTACACATCTACAGATGCATGTGGTTAAAGGCTCCGAGCCTAAAATCTCGGGTCCGTCATAAACTACCAGGGAGACCTCGTTTCAGTTTCAAGCGTATAATTCAATCGTAGAATGGTTTAACAGGCAAATGGTATGCAATACATAATACATAAACAAATCTCAGAGACAGGAAAACTCCCAGTTTTTCGCACTACGGTCCGTTGGTTCCGGTTAGCTGTTTTACGCTCCACTGAGGTTCTCCTGTCCCGAGCAGGAAGTACTGATTTATCCCCCTCTCTCCTCCTATCCCATTGGCTCTTTGGTTAAATAGTTTTCGACTTCAAGTCTATTCGTCTTATCTTGCAGCACAGTTCTCAAAGTTAAACAAATCATATCTTAGAATGAAGGACAGGTTAATGTGACATGAAACTTTAAAAAAAGACATGCTATCTCAAAAGATAGATTTGCATTAAGATACTGATTCATACTCTTGGGGGAGGGGGCTCTCGGGCTCAGTTGTATTCCTAGGCACTTTCTGTGTATGCGTTAAATGCATGCATCTGAGGTGTCAGGCGTCTCTCATGTTGTGACCTTTGTTTTTCAGTACGCGTGATAAAGAATACGGTTACAGTGTCAGAGAGCACCTTACTCTGTGCTGCGTGTGTGTGTGTGTGTTTCTGTGTGTAAGACTGTGCCGTTTGTGTGTGCGTGTTGTTCCTCTGTGTAGCAAACCAATCTTATTATCATACAGATATTAACAACGTAGACTATTCTAATCTACTACCGTCCTTAGAAGGACAGTAAAACAGAACTATGTGTGTGCGTCTTAAGATTCTCTAATTTAAGATGTTGGTGCAGTTTATTACAGTTTATTACAAACGACATAGATAAATGGCAATATAATACTTGAAATGTATAGTGGTACACATTTGTGGATTAAAGTACGTATTTGCGGATCGTGGTAGGCTACACATTTTCGGATCGGGTTACACATTTGCGGATTGTAGTAAGCAGTTGGGGAACGTTTTGCTACAATAATGGCCTCATAAGTATTGCCCTATAGCAGTGGTTTTTACAAGGTGCACCACCTCAGAAAATATTTAACTGTATATATATCCACAAAAGGGAGCACTTACAACTACCGTAGTTTGAGAACCAGTGCCCTAGAGTGTTTACACATTTTAAATAGTTGGGCAGAAAGATTAACCAAAATGATGTTCTCTACAACGTGTTATGAATTCTATGATATTGGGTAGGTTATATTCATCACAGTATATTGACAGGAAACTCACATGTTAGCATTTCACCAGTTTAATTTCATGTTGTCTTTTTCAGTAATACAAATATAAGGATGTTCATTCTAATGGTCTCCATCTGTTCTAAAGTTAGGTGTGGTTGAATTGAAAAGTACATCCCACACTGTAAGGGAGGAGACCCTTGTGCCATTTTACATTTGAATGTGCATTAAATACTGGGGCTAATGTAAAAACTGTGTGGTTTTGTATAGAGATTTTACAGATCTATCATTTATTTGGGCAGTACCCATGATGCCAGTTGTAAGGCAGGTCAGTGGGTGGATACTGCAGTGCAAATAAAATTTGTTTTGGTGTCCATCTTGAAAAGTACAAGGAGATATTTTGTTGACTGTTGACAAATACAAATCTTATAAATAAACAATTTTAGGACAATGGTTTTAGATTATATTTAACGTAATTGGTTTCAGCAGATTACAATAAATGTTCAGTTTTAGAGATTGGTCAGAATAGTACAATAGTTTTATTTGCCATGGTTGTTTAGTGAGTTTAGGGTGAGGGAGGTCTGTCTTCAGGTGGATGTTGTAATCTCCTACATACAACTCTTAGAGTGGTTCTGATTTCTGTCACAGTGCTAATTCAACCAGGAAGTTTACACTACAAATACACGCAGGAGGAAAGCAGTTGTTGGAAGGCAATGCTGTCTGACATCTTCCCCAAGTTGCACTGAGGCAATTTGCATCTGCTGGACCCCCTAACCACATTGGTATGCTGCAACTATATCTAAATATATGAAAGCAATGACATAGTGGTGCCTGGAGTTACTCTGGGCCAACCTATATTACCATTCAAAGCATAGAAAACAGCTACCCAGGACCAACAAATGTACTGTACACTAAGCAATAAAGAATAAAAAATGTGTTAACTGATGGTGACACTCACTTGTTGACTCGGCAGTGATGTACTGTAGGGATTTGATATGTTAGGTACTTGACTAATCATGTATTTAGCTAGGTACTCGATTTATAATTTATTTAGATAAGTACATGCCTGATCATTTACAAAGGAAAGTAAACAACAAATAATTATTTCGGCTAGGCACTTGATTGATCATTTACTCAGCTAGGTACCTGACCGTTAATTTACTTAGCTAGGTACCTGACTAATTGTTTACTCAATATTTGTGATGCATTTGATTTGTTTAGTGTGAGAAGAAGCAAGCTGACCATGCCATTTGTGGAATTCATAGCAGGATGCATTTCAGGTATGTATTTAAAGACCATCTTTGTTTAGTAAAAATGTACTGGTTTTGCTAATGGTGAATTTGACCTAAAAATACAAATATTTTATAGGGGCAATGGGGCTGGCTTTCGGTCATCCAATGGACACAGTGAAGGTAAGAATATTATAGTTACTCAAACTTCATAGTTTATTTTCATAGGCAGAAGTGTTTATTTAAACCAAGTCACATAATATTTACAATCGCCTGCAAAATGAGTGACACCTAAAAAAGATGAACAGAAAGTATATAACAATAATTCAAATTGTATGCCAAAAACACAGGGACCTTTCTTCATACTACTACAGTTGCTCTGAGATTTTTATAACAAATATAAATGTTATTTTTATACAACTGGTCAAACATATTGGAAACTCTTTCAAGGATAATTTCCTCTAAACGTTTTATGAACACTTATATAATTCTTATAGTGCATTAAGTTGCTTTGTAAACCTGTGTGCCATTTGACATTTTAATGTGCATTAAGTACTGCACTTCATTGCACTTCATTGACCCTTCATGTCAGAATTACAAATGGGAAACCGAGAGCTTTTAGGTACCCAGGGTAGTCAAGTGATGTAAGCTGCTGATCTCAGCAGACTTAAAACAGGGTTTAATATATGTTGTTAATCACCTGTACATTGCCAGATATATTCAAATTCATATTCAGGGCATCACTACTTTGAAAAGCTTTACAAATCTTTATCTAAAGAATCCTTTGAATGTTAAGGAGGTGGTAATCAGTTTCTATGACAAAAGGGCCTTAATTGTCTGTTTTACAAAAACAATTTGAGAGAAAACTCACAGGGGGGTGAAGAAATCTGATCGCATAAAGTGAGTCACATACAAAATCCAATTAGTGAATTCGAATTTCTCATGCTTAAGATTGCAAAATGCATAACTTTTATTAAGGTATATTTTAATACAATGCATTCTCATCTTCATCAAAGGGACCAATAAATGTGGAGATGTGGTGTTATACTTCTCACTTAGGTGCGTCTACAGACCCAGGCTAAATTTAAGGGGATTTTTGACTGTGTGGCTAGGACATACGCTCATGAAGGGGTAAGGCTTTAAATATTGTGTTACTATATTACATTTCATCAGTGTTTTATAGTTTCACTGCAGTTGTGATGTGATTTTTGTCTTTCTTGGATAAGATGTCAGGATTCTTTAAGGGCATGACATTTCCCATCCTGATTACCGGCATCAGCAATGCTGCAGTTTTTGGTTCCTACAGCAATGCTTTGGACTACCTAACCCAGTCGCAACGAAGTGACCGTAGCCAAGGCAACCCTGCCTGTGCCTCAGCAGTCTTTGCAGCAGGTTGTTTCTCAGGACTAGTACAGGTAATACGGAAAACAATGTAGATGACCTTGGACGATTGCATGTTCATGACGGCTTTGTAAGATGCAGCTTGTTTTCGGTGCCAGGTGGTGATAACTGCCCCTGTAGACCTGGTAAAGGTACGCCTGCAGAGCCAGATGGGCCGTTCTGGGATCGGGGGCAACCGCTATCGAGGTCCTGCTCACTGTATGACCCTCATCCTGAGGGAGGACGGTCTGAGGGGATTATTTCGAGGAGGGATGGCTCTTGCCCTAAGGGACGTGCCCTGCTATGGACTCTACTTTTTACCATATGAGATATTCTGCAGGTTTCTAACTGAAGAAGGCCAACAACCAGGTCAGTTGGAGGGAAGTACTGTTTTAGGCTTTATTCCTTTCTCTTTAAATTGTATATTATTTTTTTACATTTTGTCCACCCATACAGGAGCAATTACAGTCAAATGCAAAACACATGTTTAACTTTTGCATTAGAACAGAACCAGAAAGCTTTTAACCCCAATTGTTCAATAACATTATAAAGACATCTGTGTGTGTCATTAAAGTTCAAAAGGCCAGGCTAGAATGGGTTATTAAAGAGCATATAACAGTGTGACAGTAGGTTTTAACATTAACTTCTGATGGTTTGAGACATATTGGTCATACACCAACCATAAAAATAATGGTTATGTTTCTGTCTTTCAGGCACATATGCTGTTTTGATGGCAGGTGGGGTGGCTGGTGTTGTGACATGGGCCTTTGCCACTCCCATGGATGTGGTGAAGGCACGGCTGCAGATGTCCGGTGCTGGAGGTCGGGTCTACCAGGGGGTCCTTCACTGTATGAGTGTGGGTCTGAAGGAGGAGGGGATCAGGTTTTTTTTTAATGGGCTCCTGCTGAACAGTCTGAGGGCCTTCCCTGTCAACGCCATCACCTTCTTCACCTTCGAGAACCTAATGATGTTCCTCACCCGGCCCTCTAAAATCTGACAGGAACTCAAAACTTTTCCTAGATACACTCTGCTCAGACCAGATGATGGAAACAATGCTGATGTTAGATTAGCAGACCGTCATTATCCAAAATGAACTGCTGCTTTAAAACGTTACCAAATTTGCTCACAATTCTTGTGGCATTTAATCTGCAGTTTCTTGTCTCATTGCAGTAACACTAAGCACCTAGGGAAAGTAAAATTGGGAAAAGCATAATCTGAAACATGAGCTACCAAACATCACTGCTTCATAATCCCTCAGCTATCTGAACAACGAATTCAGGTGAGCGAAGGAAGCGAATGCCCACCAGTCCACCTCACAGCCAGCTTCCAGTCGCCCAACCTCATACAGGAGTCACTAGTGTGATGAGACAAAGTGTCAGATCAACCATCTTTCTGGGACTCCCAGCCAGTCTCCTAAGGGTTGAACCCAGGCTGTAATGACGCTTCAGCAGTGGTGAGAGGAGTACATATACCTGTATGGTATACACCAAACCAAAATGTAACCAGTTTTTGGGTTCTGTTGAATCTGGGAACTCAGAGGGCCGTTAACTGCTCTATGATAAATTACAGGATTAAGGCTTTGACATCAAATACTGTCACCAGCAGCTGTTATACTGTACCACCTCTAACACATCATACCACCTGACAGACTGCAATATAAGCTTGTACATGCACATCCTTAAAAAAAAAAAGATAAACAAGCTGAAAGGCAATACATGTTACATTCATGTTCATGTGCACGGTATACTATTGAATGAACTGAACAACCTACATTTAAAGACATTGTAATAAACAAAAAGTGAAGCAAGTTGCAGTAGATTTGGTTTATTGCTGACATCCAAACATCGATTCAAATAATTTTGACATTTCAGTGTCAAATCACCCACCTTCTACAGAGACACAAATTATCAATAGACCTTTTGCAAATGAGGGAAAATCTAATATAAGCTATATAAGTCTTCAACTGCTGCTTCCACAAACATATTTCCTTTGTGTTATTACTAATACCATTAGAAGTTGCCAGACTGCATCTACATTAAATAAATGCTCCCCTGGTCTTGGAATCCAGCCTGAGATCAAGTGAGAATCTATTTCATACTGAAAGGTCTTGCCTTCAGTACAGTTGTTCATAGTGATGACCACTGCAAAAACAAAATTCATGAACTTGAAAAGAAAAATAATAAATTGTTTAATCTAAATGTGTTTCTAAAATTAGAATTTTTATTGAGGATCTCTTAAAAAATTAGGTGCATCATTTTTCTCATTTAACATCACTGACAAATTATGTTTCTCTGGTCTCCCTTTTCAGATTTTTGTTCTTTTGACTCTGGGTGGGTGTAGTTGTATAGTTAGTGTTTGTCCAAAAGTCTGAGACATTTTGCCTCCTGACATCAATACATCTGTATGTTACTGCAGCTGTAATGTCCAGTCAACACCTGCATTCACACCTGGCTTACGAAGAGTTAGGACCGAAGTCACTGTGTCAAACTCAAATTCCACAGTTGACTCCCCACCACCTGTGGAGGATGGGTGAAGAACATCAGGCACATTGTACTGTCCTGTACTCACAACTGCTTTGTCCTAATAAGAAATGGATGGTACGTCACCAACCTGACGATGTGAGGGTAACAGCCTTGGGTTTCTGAGCTCCTAGGATGATCACCTTCTCTACCCAGGAGGCTGTGGGGAACTTGGAGTCTGGAGAAAGGTCACTGTAGTAACAGCACAGGAATAGTTAACCTTGACATGACACCATTGCCTGACTGGAGGAATGGTGTTACTAGATGAGGGACAGACCTGGATGACAGGGTGTTTGAAGTGAAACTTAGGCGCCGGTGGATGAACTGCTGGACGGTCTTGTGTTTAAAGGTGTGACCATCGTCTAGGTAGAGCTCTCCCTCTGCATTACCCTGTGACCATGGAAACATTCACCACAAAAATACTCATATGCTTGTGGCGTTGTGACAAAGTAAACTGGTCTTACTTGTGGGTCCAAGGCCACGTAAAGAGTGAAGGGATCGTTCTCCATGCAGGATGAGGACCTGCGAATGCGGTTCTTCCGGCAGATAATGGAACCTCCTCGTTGGAATACTGGAATCTACGGGGACAAGGTGAAACATAAAACCAGTGAGAAGAGTGAACACAGGGTTGTTTCTGGGCTGAGAGACGGTTAATGGCTGTGGAACCATGTTAATTCTGAGAACAAAGGAGGACTCACTGTGCTCATATTGACAAGGATATGGAGGTTCAGAGCTCCATCATGCCTCTGGAATGTGTGGACATCATACCAGACCTGTAACAGGGTAACATACGGCAGGAGGATGAGATGTCATGAAGTGACGTAACAGGTGGGATTTCCCCAACATGCTGAGCTCCAGGTCAGCTCTTACCTCTGTCTGCCTATCTGTATGTTTGTCTGCAGGTCTCACCACTCTGTCGTGTCCTTCTCCAGGTCTGCCATCCCCACTGTTTGTGTCACTAGGTCTGGCCTACACTCTGTCTGTCTCCAGGTCGGCCCTCCCCTCTCTGTCTGTCTCCAGGTCAGTTCAACCCTCCTGTCTATCTTTGCTTCCAAGTCAGCTCTCCCCTCTCTCGGTCTCTCCCCCCATCTTCACTCACCTCTCCATTCCCTGGTAAGTAGACTGTGACCCCACTGGACCCCTCATCTGTGATGGGGTGGACCAGAAGATCTCTGCCTGATAAATATATGAGGAGAAAAGTAGTCAGAGGTTATGGATCATTCCCGCCAAGCTCATCTAAAACCCAACATTTTCAAATTCTGCAAAATAAAATGTTAAGCAATATAATTAATCCAAAGGCCACTTTCCCAGATCTACTAACCAATTAGGTACTCATCATCAATGGAGAATGCGGCCACATCCTCTGGATACTCCACCCACAGGGGCCTAAAGCGGGGAAAAGACACAATTTGAACAAAAGGTGAACACAAATATAGAGTAGTCACTTGCACTTTCAAAAAGTGGCCTACCTCATGACCGGCTGGCCGGTGCTGTGGGCGTGGTAGAACTGCAGGTACCAGTAGGGCAGCAGGGCGTAGCGTTGGCGCACAGCCTCCCGGATCAGAGCTGTGTTGTCCGGGCCGAACAGCCAGGGCTCCCTCCGCGGGGTGTCTAGGTGGGCATGGGCGCGGAAGAAGGGCTGGTACGCCCCCGCCTGGTACCAGCGAATCAGCAGCTCTGTCCCGGGATTCTTAAAGAAACCCCCCACATCAGCTGGAACCAGTGAGACAGGAGGTGTTAGGATGGGACCGGCAACAGGCCTGTCAACCCAGTGTGTCCCATTTGTGGCCGGCCTCACCTCCACAGAAGGAGATGCCCACCAGGCCCAGGCTCAGACACATGGGAATGGACACCTTCAGGTGGCCCCACTCGGCTGAGTTGTCACCAGTCCACACGGCGCCTGGGGGAAAGACGGCGGACACGTGTCTGAGTGAACCCTTCCACAGACGACCGGGGTGAGGGAGTGTGACATGGCAGTGGAGACCGTTATTTGAAAGGTCTGACCGTAGCGCTGAGATCCCGCGAAAAAGGACCTTGACAGGACAAATGGCCTCTCCAAACCACCGGAACGCCGGATCTGCCCCTCTGCTGTCGCCATTTGCTAAGTGAGAGTAGGTGACAGTGAGATGAGTCCCAAACAATCCCTGCAGAGTGGACACTGCTGTCCATCTAGTCCATTATAGCCCTCCCACCCTGCCTCACCACGTAGAGGCCGTAGAGGTTGTGGACGTCTCTGTGCTCCCAGGGCCCGTGGAGGGCGTCCTTGAGCATGGTGACCTCCGGTCCATTAAAAACAGATGGCTCGTTCATGTCGTTCCACGTGTACAGGTTCTCCATTGAGCCCTATCAGGGAAAGATGACGGTGCATCTAGGATCATAAAGGCAAATGAGTAGCTCAAGGGTCCAACTGAAATACAGGTTAAACAAAGATAACAATGTTAGTATGCAGGAATGAGGACCAAGTCAAGGAAGTAGAACAAGAAGAGGCCAAGTCCAATGAAAGGGAGATAAGAGATGCATTGTGGGTCTACTCACTTCATACTGATCATAGGCAAACATGCTGGCCCACCAGGTCCTCATCCCAGGGTTGGTAAAATCTGGGTAACCTGCGTTTCCTGTTGACGAGAGCTCAAAATCAAGGACACTACATGTATATAACAGACCAAGACATGTAACCACGATTCATTGTAAAACTGTGTGGACCATGAGGTTTCGGAATTGGTGTTGACACAGATGTGCCTAACCAAAACCCTAACCTGGCCAGCACCAGCCCTCGTAGTCTCCCCCATCTTGGTTTTTGACATAGTAGCCTCTGGAGCGGATCTCACTGTGGATCTTATAGCTGCTGTCCACCTTAATGTGAGGGTCCACTATGGTCACCATCTGAACAGAGAAAGCACCAGAAATGGAGGACGGAGTGTGGATAAAACCTTTTTTTTGTCTGAGTGAACCCTCGGACAAAACCCTCAGAAAAACAACAGAAACAATTCAGCAGGGAGTTTACCTTGCGTCTCTTATCCATGAGACCCTGCAACATATCTTTGGGTTGTGGGAAGTTGTTCTTGTCCCAGGTAAAGTATCGTTTACCGTCTGTGTGCTCGATGTCCAGCCATATGAAGTCGTAGGGGATGTCGTGTTCGTCGAAGCCACGGTCCACAGACGCCACGTCCTCCTGGTCGTTGTAGTTCCAACGCGACTGATGGTAGGCTAGCGAAGACAGAGGAGGGAAGGCCTGCGTGCCTACCAGTCAGAACCCAGGGGTAATTTCTTAATAAGGGTTACAAGTCTAGGACAGCAAGCAATGGAACTATTAAATATGTATTGATTATGGAAATGTGCTTGACTTGAATATATACAATTCGCTGAGTGTGGCAGCAACACTGTTCCTGTTGGAGTGTCAAAGTAAGCAGTTCTGAAACCGTTTTGACCGGTTACAACATTTCAATCAAACAAATCACGATCCCATCATGTGAGGTTTTTACCTGCTAACATCTATTTACAGAATTTGAACAGTGTTAGTAGACCAGAAATTATCTGGCCAATAGTTTGGGAAGGGTTGCAAGTATTGTACCAGACCAGTGTACCTGTTAATGAAGCATACTGTGAAAACACATCAGCGGGTTGTGGTCCTAGCATGATGAAGACGTCAATGATGCCACTCTCCGAGATCCAGCAGACGTCTGTGTGAGGGACCTCCCCCGAGCCCTGTTCAACACGTAAACAGAATTTAGATACCAAAATGAAGTGAATCAAATGACAATTAATAATTATGCTAAACATCCATCTGTCCACACACAAACACACACCTGTCTAGAGCTGATGTCCACCCATGTCTCAGCTGCATTGAGCCAAAACAGACCCATGGTCCTGTGGGCGTTGTGTGACAGTAGCACTGGCACGGCTCCGTACAGAGCCATGGGGTTAAAGAGCTCATACTGGAACACGTCCAGGTTATAGAGCCTGTAAGGGTCTCCTCCACTAGAGCAGAGTACAGAAACCCCTGGGTTAGCACTGGACCACAAACAACATCAAAAAGACAACTAATGATGTGCAGTGGGTTGAAACCGGGCCAAAACAGCATCCATTCTCACTCTGTGTTCTTCAGTCGGAGGCTGTCCGCGTGTTCAGGTAGGCCGTAGACATGTTCTACCCCGGGCAGGGAGAAGTCCAAACTGATGGAGGAGGGACCTGGAGGACAGTGGCCAAGTCACAAATCACTTAACGCCGGAACCAGTGAACATTTTTAAATAGTCTGAGTTTAAACATCTGTTTTAAGGGATTGTGGTTCTGTACGGAACAATGAGGTACCGTTTGGCTTGCTATCCGCATGAGACTTGAATGTCTCTTCCCACATCCCTGGCTGATCTACCTCCATTTCTTTTTGTTCTCCTTCTGATTCCTGGGGAGTGAGAGGTGAAGAAGGGAAAAGGAGAGAAAAGGAGGATGAAAGGTTGTGAGGGAAGAGCAACACCCAGCTACACAACATATGCACAACCTAGAAGAAGTTCTTGTCAGCCCAATAAATCGCTCACGTTCATGCTAATCTCTCGAACTACATACTGCTATCGCTCACACTTTGTACAGATTTTAATGAATCAATAATTGAGTGCCTGTATGAGAACAATAATGTTTTGTATACGAAAATACCTTGTCTTCAAACTTTTCTGTGTCCTCTTTTCTCCCAGCTTCCTCTGTGTCTGTTTGGTCATTGCTGCTTCACATAATAAAACATACTAATCAGTGGAGAGGTTTTTTCACTACAAGAATAACATGGAGGGACTGATTTAGACTTGGAAAGGTTAGTTGATTAAACTAACATCTTGTCATATTCAGTTGTTTCTAAAAATCTGTCTCATCACAACAATACCCAATGGATTCGGGAGAGTTGAAGAAGCGACAAGCCATTTTGTTTTTGTTTCACATTGCTCTTCCAACCAAGTGACATGGCAGTGCGTGGGAGAGTATGCTCATTCACCTCAGCGAAGTTAGCTTTGCAGGTGCTCAAGCCACCAGAGGAAGATGCAAGAACGCAAATAAACTACAATATCAATTTACGTTGTCCATGGGGCTCCAGCCATTTGTCAACTATAGGCACACTCAAGGCTCAAAGCTAGACTTTGCTGGTTAGCCCGGCGATACAAAAAAGCCATGTAAACCACTGTGAAACTATGTTCTGGTGCACTGGTACGTGGTGAATACATCTCAAACTCTAGAAAGCCAAACTACTGTAACTGTGTAATTTGTAAATATCCAATGTGTGATTAAGGCCCTGTTTCAATGCAGCTACTTGCAGCTGCAGCTGAAAAATGCTTATCACTCTGCTCACTCTAAGATGTCTTTACCCACACTGGATGGAATGCAACATTCATATTAAGTAAAGCTTTCATTAATCCTACAAATATGTCCAAAGGATATGAAAAATACAATGGGTGAAATAAGTATTTAACAAGTCACCATTTTTCTCACTAAATATATTTCCAAAAGGTGCTATTTACATGACATTTTCACCAGATGTTGGTAACAACCAAAGTCATCCATATATCCAAAGAAACCAAAACAAATAAGTTCAGAAATTAAGTTATCTGTAATAATGTATTGAACACATGAAGAAAGGGAGGTGCAAATAAGCATGGAAAGCCAAGACAACAGCTGAAATCTATCAGTAATTAAAAAGCAATCCAGCCCCATGTCAGTGCAAATTAAGATCAGATGGTTCAGTCCCAACTGATGGCCTATAAAAAGGTCTCATTGCCAAGGTGTCACACAAGACACATCTCATGATGGGTAAAAGCAAAAAGCTGTCTCAAGGCATTCGCAACCTAATTGTTGCAAAACATAACAATGGCATTGGTTACAGGTGCATTTATAAGCTTCTGAATGTTCCAGTGAGCACTGTTGGGGCCATAATACGGAAGTGGAGAGTCAATCATTTCACCATAAATTTGCCTCAACCAGGTGTTCCTCGCAAGATTTCTGACAGAGGAGTGAAAATAAAAGTCAGAAAAGTTGTCCAAGACCCAAAGAACACTTGTGGAGCTTCAAAAAGACCTGGAATTAGCAGGTACTGTTGTCTCAAAGAAAACAGTAAGTAATGCACCCCACCGCCATAGCCTGTATTGCACGCTCACCATGCAAGACTCTATTGCTAAAAAACAAATGTTGAAGCTGGTTTAAAGTTTGCTGCACAACATTTGGAAATGCCAGTGAAATGCTGGGAGAATATAGTATGGGCAGATGAGAGCAACATTTAACTGTTTGGATGCCATAATACACACCATGTTTGAAGGACAAATGGCACTGCACATCACCCTAAAAACACCATACCAACATGGGGCTGCTTTTCAGCAAAGGGTACTGGCAAACTTCACATAATTAAAGTAAGGATAATTGGGCAAATTTACTGAGACAGTCTTGACACATCTGCTGCCATCTACCAGGATGATGAAGATGAAATGAGGGTGGAAATTTCAGCAAGACAATGATCCCAAACACACAGCCAAGGAAACTCTTAAATGGTTTCAATGAAAGAAAATAAAAGCTGCTAGAATGGCCCAGCCAATCACCTGACATAAATCCCATTGAAAATCTATGGAAATAACTGAAAATCTAAATTCATAGAAGAGGCCCACGGAGGAATTGGCCTAAATCACACCAGAGCAATGCATGCGACTAGTTTCTCCATACAGGCGTCTTGAAGCTTTCATTACCAGCCAAAGGCTTTTGTACAAATAATACATTTTATAGCAGTAAAGCGTGTTCAATACATTTTCACTGAGTCATTTCACATTACAACTTAATTTATGAGTTTATTTGTTTTGTATGTATGGATTACTTGGGTTGTTACCAAAATCTGGTGAAACTCATGTCAATAGCACCTTTAAAAATATATTTAGTGAGAAAAATTGTGACGTGTTCAATACTTATTTCACCTGCTGTATAACTGCAGTATGTTTAACCCTGGCTTACTGTAAACAATAAGCAGGTATAACACTAGTCTGAATTGGCCCTAGAAATAAATGTACATGGCGTATAGGTGTTCCCAGTTGTATTGGAAATTAACACAATGTGACATGGTAGAGAGTTATTTCAGATCAGACAATGTTGTTCTGTTACAATTATGATCAGCAGTATCACCAGCTAGTTGAAAATTCAGCCAAGTTCTATTTCAGTAGATTACTCATGTAACACAAACAACATCAAAAGGCAAACAGATCAGTTACCTAGAGAAAACGTTCTTGATCTTATCCCACATGCTACCGACTGTGCTAGTTATTTTGTGGGAAATACTGCAGGGTTGAAACAAGAAGAGGTTGTTGAGGGACAGGAAATAAACAAGAGGTAAAACAGATATCAGTAGAGCACATTGAAGTGCATTTTAAAGAATCCTTGAGAATTTACATTCAGAAGGAGAATGTACATTTTCCTTCTGAATGTAAAAACGAAGGTACAAACAAAGGTATAGTACTATAGCAAATGTGGAAGCCTTTTAGAAGCCTCCCTGAAATTACACGTGCAAGCATTTCAAGAGGATGTTCTGTCATTTAATCCATCACAAGTATAATATTTTAGCATTAGATTGCATTATTTCATGTGATATCACTTCAATGGTGTGACAGACTGTGAGGGACTCACGTGTCCTTGCGCATTCGGAGATGTTCGAAGGCTAGGAGGCCCCGGGAGTTGATGGACAGCACCACTTTTGGCCCCTCCATGATGTCCAAGCGGAAGGGCTGGGCGTTCACATAGAGCCTCCGGTCCTCCCCACCCAGAGACAGCACAATGCCTCGCTCATCCTGGGCCACCACTGACATACTGCAGGAGTCATCACAAGGGACCATCTCTGTTGTCCACTGTCACCAATAGGAACCATCTCTGTTGTCCACTTTCAACACTAGGATCCATCTCTGTTGTCCACTGTCAACACCATCTCTATCTGAAGTGTTTTGGCCCTGTAGGACCGAAGTTGAATAGCCCTGATCTATAATAGATGGGCACACTCACGGTTCAGTAGGAGGGTCAGTAAGGAGAACATCTGGCACCTCATATCGAGGCTTGATGGGCTTCAGCTCATTGATCTTCACTCTGGTTATGTTCCCCTGCAGGCGATACAGCTCCAGCAGCAAACGCACCTGAACACAATGAACGAATCAACTGTCTACACACAGCTACCTCAACTTTGATGAATTAAAGCTGTATGGTGGATGCCATTAAGGGTAATAAAGAAATTTTTAAAAACGCTATTACATAATATTTTTTTAGCTGTGTGATGTTTGAGGTGTTTCTTGCATGCACAGCCTGTTTAAAAATCACCCCACAGCATCACAATAGAATTAAGTTCCAAACTTTCACTTATCCTTTCCGGTACTCCCCATGTCTTTCTTTTGAGACATTCCTCGTTGGATTTCCCAGATTGTTTTGGGTCATTGTCATGATGTATATTCCACATACGCTTCAGCTTCAATTTTCGAATAGATGGTCTTAAATTTTCCTAAAGCACCCTCTGATACAATGAAGAATTCATAGTGTATTCTATGATAGTGAGCTGGCCAGGCCCTGCTGCAGCAAAGCAGCCCCAAACCACCCCATGCTTAACTGTTGGTACGAAGTTCTTGTGCTCAAATGTGGTCTTTGGTTTTTGTGCCACACACGTCTTCTGTTACTGTGCTTAAACAATTCTACCTAGGATTAATCTGTCCAAAGCAAATTGTTCTAGAAGTCTTGGTCTTTGTCTAGGTGTTCTCTGGTAAACAGTCTTGCCCTGATGTTTTTTTTTTGTCAGCTAGGGTTTCCTCCTTGCACACATCCCATGCAAATCAAACCGCAGTCTCTTTCTTATGGTAGATCCATGTACTTTGACATCAACTGTGGCAAGAGCTACCTGTAGGTACCGAGATTACATTTTAGGATTGTTGGAGACTTCTTTAAGCATCTTGCCATCTGCTCTTGGGCTGAACTTGCTAGGACAGTCTGACCTGGGCATGTTGGCAGTTACTATAAATGTTCTCCACATGCAAAATATTTTCAGAACTGAAGAATGGCTGAAAAAGAAATAAATGGAGGGGGCATAGGGTGTCCTAACTTTTTCCTCAGTAGGAATAGGCATATTGATAAATAGTTTTTGGGACAATTACATTACCTTTACATATTGATATTGTTTGAAAGAAGATCAAATATTGATATGTCCATATTTCTTAAAATGATAAAAATATATTTCATGGGGTGTCCACATTTTTTCAAATGAACATATATTCTTCCCTTTCAGCAGATCTATCTTTTCTCCAAACTTTAATTCAAAGTACCTCCAGGATGATGCAGCTGTGGTAATCTCTCATGATCATGTAACTGTAAATTGTACTGTAGATCTGCCATGAAATAGCAGTTTGCTAATCCAGCATCTAATACCTTATCCATTACTTTTGTTGTGGGTTAACCATTATCTTATTTTGTGGAACCTTCTGTGCTTGTTAGAAACACATGAGCATGTTTGTTATCACTAGGCTCTTTTGCTAGGTGCTGCTTACACACTTCACTTTTCTCATGCTGCTTAAACCCCCCTTTATTTTGAAGTCTTTACTCAGGCTTTGATTGAGATGTTCATGTAGCCTCCTATCTCTGAATATCTGACCTTATTGTTGTTGTTCAGGAGCTGCAGTGTAAGGCGGGAGTCACTGAGTTCCAGAGTGTCCAGTAAGGCTCTGTATGATGACTGACCAGGCTTTAACGCCCTTTGACGACTGCACGCACACACAGACACACACACAGACACACACACAGACACACACACAGACACACACACAGACACACACACAGACACACACACAGACACACACACAGACACACACACAGACACACACACAGACACACACACACACACACACACAGACACACACACACACACACACACAGACAGAGAGAGAGAGAAAGGTGCACACACAGCAGGTTATAGATGCATGAGCTGACACACAGATTACATAATGTTTGTGTAATAATGTCTAAATATGTTGTTGTTACACATTATTCTAAAATGGAAATGATGAAAGGAGGCATGACCTGCAGAAAGCACTTTGTTCACATGTTTTGAAGTTACTGCGATCCACCGCTTGTATAATACTCAGGGTAATAGACAGCAGCAGCATAAGTTGTAGGTACGTCCTATGGAAGAATGGAATTATATCAGAGCCGTATCTAGGCCAACATTTGCAGTAATCACATTCCAGCTTAGTCACGTTGTTGCAGTCCATGTCAGCTAGCTAGTTAGCCTCACTCTAGCTTGCTAATAGATTAGCTAGGTTTGACATGAGACCTGCCCAAGTGTGGATAAATAAGATCCACAAAGACAGATACAACAGAAAACATGTAAACTAAAGAATGAACTAACGTTGTGATTAATAAGCAATGAAATTTTACCTTTCAATGAAGCCCGCCATCTTGATTCAGCAAAGCTTACACTGGTAAGCCCCGCCCCCTCAACTCATGTGAATGCAGATAATTTGACTGAAACGTTAAGATTATTTTTGACAGTCGTTACACGTTCCTGTCAATTCAGAAACTAGTAATTACGGATTCCTTCTGAGAAAATTCAGTGTAAAGGAGTATTCCTAATAAAAGAATACTCTAAAGTAGCATACTACTTAAAGGGACAGAATTTGCACATCAGTGTTCTTAACCTGCAATTAATCTATGGCCATGTTTCTTTTTCAAAAGCCAAGGGTTGAGGAGTTTATGCTTGGGGGGATTTATAGCATTCTGGAGGAAAGAGTCTTTGTCTAATATTCTAAAAGCTGCTGCCTGGCCAGAACTTCGGACACATCATAATGATCCTTTCATGAATGCTCTGGTTTAGTCATTATTAGCTGTGTAAGGTTTTATCTAACCAGCAAGCTATTTATGCATGTCAGATATTTTACTCAGCAAGGTTACAACAACAAAATGCCAGGGTCACTATGACTGTTGCCAGATTAGAATGGTTGTTGTGAATAGTGTATATACAAGGCGTGCAATAGCCTGGGGACCAGTTAAGATTTTGGTCAATCAGCACAGTGTTCTGATACACCCAATATAATTGATTATAGGTCTTGGTCCCTGGACTTCCAGGATGTCCAAGAAGATACTAAAGTTCCAGACCAGTAGTTGTTTAAATTTAGGCATGGACCAAGTGCGTCCCTTTAACACACAAGAAAAGTATCAGATAAGATGTTGTCTTTGTGTAGAGTAGCGGTTCCAAATTTAGGGTCTTTCTTGGGGGTGGGAATATGGTCTTATCTATTTAAAATGTGTCAGGAGTATTAACAGTGGGGAGAACAAGTATTTGATACACTGCCGATGTTGTAGGTTTTCCTACTTTCAAAGCATGCAGAGGTAAATATCCAGAAAATCACATTGTATGATTTTTAAGTAATTAATTTGCATTTTATGGCATGATATAAGTATTTGATACATCAAAAAAGCAGAACTTAACATTTGGTACAGAAACCTTGGTTTGCAATTACAGAGATCATACGTTTCCTGTAGTTCCTGGCCAGGTTTGCACACACTGCAGCAGGGATTTTGGTCCACTCCTCCATACAAACCTTCTCCAGATCTTTCAGGTTTCGGTGCTGTTGTTGGGCAAATATGGACTTTCAGCTCCCTCCAAAGATTTTCTATTGGGTTCAGCAACATTTAACTGTTTGGATGCCATAATACACACCATGTTTGGAGGAACATTGGCACTGCACATCCACCTAAAAACACCATACCAACAGTGAAGTTTGGAGGTGGGAACATCATGGTGTTAGGCTGCTTTTTAGCAAAAGGTACCGGCAAACTTCACATAATTGAAGTAAGGATGAATGGGCAAATTTACAGAGACAGTCTTGACACAAATCGGCTGACATCCAACAGGATGATAAAGATGAACCGAGGGTGGACATTTCAGCCAGACAATGATCCCAAACACACAGCCGAGGAAACTCTAAAATGGTTTCAAAGAAAGAAAATAAAGCTGCTTTAATGGCCCAGCCAATCACCTGACTTAAATCCTATTGAAAATCTATGGAAAGAACTGAAGATCTAGATTCATAGAAGAGGCCCATGAAACCTTCAAGATTTGAATACTGTTTGTGTGGAGGAATGCGCCAAAATCACACCAGAGCAATGCATGCAACTAGTTTCTCCATACAGGAGGTGCCTTGAAACTGTCATTACCAACAAAGGCTTTTGTACAAAGTATTAAATAAATATCAGTATGCTTTTTCAATACTTTTTCCCTGTGTCATTTCACATTATACCTGCTGTATATCTCTCCAAATACAAATTTCAAGGAGATCCCTTATTCACTCCCACCTTGTGGAAGTTAACTGAATTACAGCAACCACAGTTCTTATTCAGACCAACAGTACCCTCTTGCACACTTGCTATAAGCACTTTCAGTTTTGTTTGCTTGTTTCTTTTTAAAATAAAAACAATTGATTCCCTACACTGTTTCGTGCTTGTTTTCTCACTGTTAGAATCATGAAATTAATTTTGCTTGTCCATGTCTGTTTTTGTTTGTTTGAGGAGGGATAACTGATGTCAGTGAGGGCAAAGAGGGGGGAGCTAAGAACCATGTACATATGGGGTAAGTATAGGGTATACATGGGGTAATAATAGGGTACATATGGGGTAAGAATAGGGTACGTATGGGGTGCAGACAGTACAATCTGGAGCTCAACGCTCTGAAGACTGTGGAGATGGCCCCACCCGGCCCCATCACCCTGTGTGACTCCTCAGTCATCATTACTGAGTCCCTCCACTTCTTGGTCATCATCACCCAGGATCTCAAGTGGGAGCAAAACACCATCTCCATTGCCAAAGAAGCACAGCAGAGGATGTACTTCCTGTGGCAGCATGTTCAACCCACCAAAGACAATGAAGGGGCACTTCTACTCAGCCATCATTGAGTCTATTCTCACCTACTCCATCACCATCATTCGATCTGCTGAGAAGGTGATTGGCTGCAATCTGCTATCCCTCGAGAACCTGTACACCACCAGGACCCTGAGGCGTGCAGGAAAGATTGTGGCTGACCCCTCCCCCCCGGACACAAACTATTTCAGTCACTCCCATCCTGCAGAAGGCTATGGTTCATTAGGACCAATACCTCAAACCACAAGAACAGTTTTTTCCCATCGGCAGCTGGCCTTACCAACAAGGCCCGACTACCTCCACTGTCACTGACCCCCTCTGCCCCATAACTTAATTTTACTTAATGCATTACATTAATGAATTTCTCTGGACTTCCGTGAAGGACGCTGTGAAGGACTGAAATCCTGCAGCTCCCCCTGCTCAAGAAAGCACATGTACAGGCCCGTCTAAAGTTTGCCAATGAACATCTCAATGATTCAGAGGAGAACTGGGTGAACGTGTTGTGGTCAGATGAGACCAAAATCGAGCTCTTTGGGCATCAACTCAACTCGCCGTTTTTGGAGGAGAAGGAATGCTGCCTATGACCCCAAGAACACCCTCCGCACCTTCAAACATGGAGGTGGAAACATTATGCATTGGGGGTGTTTTTCTGCTAAGGGGAGAGGAGGACTTCACCCCATCAAAGGTACGATGGATGGGGCCATGTACTGTCAAATCTTGGGTGAGAACCTCCTTCCCTCAGCCAGGGCATTGAAAATGGGTCATGGATGGGTATTCCAGCATGACAATGACCCAAAAAACACAGCAAAGGCAACAAAGGAGTGGCTCAAGAAGAATCATATTAAGATCCTGGAGTGGCAAATCAATTTATAGCTTATTTGAAATGTTTTTCAGGATTGTTTTGTTGTAATTCTGTCTCTCACTGTTCAAATAAACCTACAATAAAAACAATAGACTGATCATTTATTTGTCAGTGGGCAAACGTATAAAATCAGCTGGGGATCAAATAACTTTTTCCTCCACTGCATTTACTGTGCAATTCTTTTTTACCCACTACCACTTACTATGTTTCTTGTTATGCACCAAAGCAAATTCCTTGTATAGATAAACCTTCTTGGTAAAAAAGCTGATTCTAAGTATAGGGTACATAAGGGATAGGAATAGGGTACTTATGGGGTAAGTGTAGAGTAAGTATAGGGTACATATAGGGTAAGTATAGGGTAGGTATGGGGTAAGAATAGTGTACATGTGGGGTAAGTATAGGTTATCTATAGAGTTTCCTATATAGACCTTCCACTGGATAAAACAATCTGTTGAAACCTACTCAGCATTGTTATAATGGCATGCTCATTGGGGGATCTTCTAGTCATGGTTGACACAATCACAGGCCACTGGATCTACCCAGAATTGTTATACACTCCATACTCTAAGCATAGCGGGTTGTGTTATGTTGATTCCACCCCTCTATGAAAGTACAGATTTTCTTGGTGTAGTTTGTATACTTCTCATTTACTGCATGCTACAGCAGTATCCCTCATTAAGGAAACTGTAATTACATTCCATATTTATTTTCGGGACATCGTATTACTACTTCAACAGTCAGAGGCCGGTGTTTACTACCCACAATAGACTGAAAAGCCAATTAACTGCTTGATCCACTGCAGCACAAAGTAGCCTCCCAGCTATTTTGATGAACCACCGGGCATACCGGTGGTCTGAACTGTTTTCACAAGTTCTACGGTATCAGATCAGTACCAGGACAGTCTGTGATATGTTATGTTTTTGTCATTATTGGATAAGAAGGAATAGCATAGTTCAAATAATGGTAAGTTTGTAACAGTTTCATTGTATTTCATTTTAGTTTCATTGTATTCAAGTTTACAGACCTGCTTTTGCTTACTTGCTGTACTTGTTGGATAATGTTTAGTCATAGATGTACAGAACAAGCACTGAAGAAGCACTGAATATAGACTTGATTCTGTTGATCCTGATGTAAAAGTCTGATAACATGTTGTTAATACGAAACAAAGCCTCAGCCTGGGGATCTGATTGAGATATTCAGGGGAACCTATCAGCACTGGGCACTGTATGTTGGAGAAGGATACATTGTCCACCTCTGTCCACCCAGTAAGTAACATTAGCCCCAGTCTCTAATGCTAGACATCATAGCTGAGTAGTACATTACAAGTGAATAATTGTTGCATTAACCATGCATTAAAAAAAGAATAAACAAAACTGATCGGACACCCAGTCACCCCTTAGTTTTTGTTCTTTTTTCACCTCACTGATTGTACGTCTCCTACCTAAGTGGAGGCACCAGGAGCTGGTGCCTACAGCCTGGTGTCTGTGCTGTGTGACACAGCCGTGGTGACTAAGGAGAGGCTGGAGGAGATCGTGGGCAAGGACAGATACCTTGTCAACAACCTGCTGGATGGCAAACACCAACCCAGGAATATTTATGACATCCTGAGGGATGCCCGCAGACTGCTGGGCCTGGAGATGCCATACTGCATCATGAGGGGAAATTGTGAACACTTTGTCACAGAGTTGAGATATGGGAGGGCAGAGTCCCGGCAGGTGTGTATGTTCACAGGAATGACACCCTACTGTTTATTTGTACCAGATGACCAGAACAATTTATTTAGTTTGCAGAACACCTGACCAAAAAGGTGCAGAATAGTTCAATGCTGAATAACCAGCCAAGAGATGTTATAAATTGGTTGTGTTCTAGAGGATCAAAATGTAGCACTGGGAAAATGTGAATGCAAATAAAGAGGTTTCATAATCCAATTAAAATCTGTATCAATCAGCAGTTGCCTAGGGACATTTGATTCTGTGACCACAGCCAACCAACACAAATGTACATGTGTTTGTCTTTCATTACCATTTTTTTATCTCTTTTGGCAGGTATATTATGCTCTGGGCCTGGGAGTCCGAGCACTGGGAGTTGGCATTAAGGCTCTGAATGCAGGATCAAGCCATTCTTGTGTTAAGTCTATACAAAAGAGACAATGCTTCTCCATCTGTCTAGGTTGAATGTGATTATTATGATTTTAGGGAACTCGGACATCAACAGCTTTTCAGATCAAAAAGATTGAGTGCCTGTTCTGTTGACCTATCTATTTATAAACAGTGTGTAAATATGCAGTGTGATGCCTTATCTGATTCTTGATAAGATTCTGCATGATGAGTTTCAGAATGTTGGTTTTTTTGACATGTGAAATTGTAGCTTTTGTCCAGTCACATTAAATGATATTCTACTGAATGTAATGTAATATTTAATTTGTTTGTCATTTGTCTTTTTATTTTAAATGCAATGAATGAGGTAAAAAGATTTAAGGCAAAGCTGTTTTTTTTGGTCCAATATTCAGAATCTTGAGGTTTCTATGATGTCATAGCTAGAGAATATGAGTTCAGACAGATCCCAGTGCATCACTTTCGGACTGCCGCCTCCTTGGGAAAATGTAATAGTAGTAACTATCAAGTCCAGGAACTCATTTCATCATTCAAGTGTCTGTCAAGGTCCGTTAAGAGCAGGCCACCAAAATCTGTGACATGGCGGAAAGCGATGACCCCTTTGAGAATGTAATCCATCTTTCGTTTCTGTTTCTTCAAACTAATCAATATATACATAGTACATATCTAGATATCATCTGGGCAAAAATGTAGAGGTTTTAGGATGGGGATGTTTTTAGGTACAAATCATAAGACATGGCTGATCTTTTTCATTGATCCAGATATCTACACTGCATATTTTATATTCAACCTCAGAAAATCAGCTTTTAATTGTTCTCCTTTTGTGGGCAGGGTAACACCTCTGTGGCAATGACATGGCTGCTTTCCCTGTCTGTTTCCAAGAGATGTCTGTACACAAGCCTTTCGCTGCTGCTCTTCATCCTCCAGCTCTCCCTCCTGGTCACTGATGTCATCTTTTACTTTGTCATAATGGATACCGACTGTCCAAGCCAGAACCACACTGAGGCTGTGCTGGTGGGCTTTTCACTTGATCACTATGATTGATATTGGGTTCATCCACTCGTGGCCAAGAGTACAGGCACCCTTGCACTTCCTTCAAATAACACAAATTTGTCAGAATTCTTTATTTTACTGTTAATATTACAAAACCTTGGCTTATGACTCAGAACATACTTTTTTTATCACAATATAAACAAAAATGATTAACAAAATTACTGAATCCCTAGACTAAATGTATTGCAACACAGCTTTTGGCCAAAATAACTATCAATCATGTTTGCACTGGCAGTTTGGCCCAGTCTTCTTCTCATTTTCACAGATTTCAAGTGTTGTTTAAATATTTCTCCACAGGTTTTCAGTAGGATTAAGACTTGAACTTGCTGGCTACTTCAGAAGTCTAGCTTTTGTCATTAATGAAGCATTTTGAAACAGGGTTCAACATTACGGTCCAAAATACCATCGTGTTCCCTGATTTTATGACACCATGCAAATGTTCATGGCACTCTGTGTCAAAAGCAACCCCAAAACATCATTTTCTACTGTGAAGGTGTTCTGTTATTTCTGTTTCTTGTACACACTGTTTACTTTACCAAAAAGCTCTTATTTAGTCCACAGGAGATTGTCCGACAAGCATTGTGGCATGTTCAGGTGTGTTTTCGCAAATAATCTCCTACAACACAACCGCTTTTGTTGAGTTTGTATTAATATTGCAAGCACCTGCAACTCATCAAAGGAGCGTTCATTTCCAAGTGTAAGGAGAATCACCTGCTATAACTAATTTTTTATTTTGTCTTTGTAGACTTTCTTTGTAGAATAGGTAAAAATGTTGTCAATTATTCAGATTATTTTGTGAATTTCAACAGCAAACCAGAGAAATAGGTACATATGTGAAAACCAGACAATATTTTCTATTTCTACCGTTTTCTAGTAGAAAAAGTGCATTATTTGAATTAAGTGCAACAATGCCAATACGTTTTGCCAAAACTGTATGTACATTGAGATAATTCATTTGATACTTTAGAGAACATATGATCTTTGTCATATACCCACAGATGATTCAGGTGGTGAGTTTCTACTGGTCAATGATGGGCTCAGTCTATTCACTCCAAGCAGGAAATCAAAAAATGGGCTTCATTGCTCTACTGTCAGTCTGTGAGTCAATCAATGTCTGTTTGTTCATGTTTGTTTTTAAACAATTCTTTTTTATATTAATGTACCGGTCATGTTTGACTTGAGCTTCTGCATTTATCCCCTAGTTTTGAACTTGGCCATATTCATCAGTCGCTTCTGTTTTGAAATAAATATGATTGACTATAGAATGGAGGAGTTCTAAGAGAACAGAAAATCTATCACCTTTGCATCAGTGAACACAGAACACATGCCAGTCATCCTTATGCACCTGAACACAGACTGTCACGACGTTGGGCACTGAGGTCTTCTAAAACGTCATGTACAAATTAAAGTAACCATATTAAATATATAATATCTCAAATGTGTATGATTGACTCGGAATGGAATATACACATTCTAAATAAAAAGGTATACAAGAACTATTTAATTTACAAATAATATGAATAGTAAACAGCAAAACAAGTGTTTTTGTTGGCTTTAATAAAGAGTTCTACAGAGTTAGCATCTACAGCAGATGTAGGCTTTTTTTTATTCAGTATTTTAAATTGTAATTTGTCACTTCAAAAAAAAGCATAAGGATACAGAAGAACTGCAAATTATATTAATGTAGTGTAAAACAAGTAATAAAATACATGACAAATAGATGACAAATACAAATAAAATATTGGACTTCTCAGAAATACAATATAGAATTATTCATATTCATCAACATTGGTTTGTTAATGGCCCCTTAAACATGCCCTCTGGTGTAGGGATGTGACAAAAATAAAATTTTAACATTTAAACTGCAAATTTCAATCAAGCAATAGCAAGAAATGAAATTGTCACACGGAATATAGAGTGCTTGATCATGAATGGAGATGGGCAATACGACAGCAACATATTCTGGGTGTCTGGAAACATTTTATATCTTGAAGCATTTTTATATTATTTCAGATTTCTTTAAAGTATATAATGTTTCCTTTCTAAATTGACACTGTTCAACTTAAACATAAAATTTTTTCAGTTGAACACGGTAGGTTTATTTCACCAATAAGTTTGCTATTTCAACTTTACAACTATTTAACTACTCCCACTGCTGGTATTGGTCACATGATTTCAATTTTGAAAGTAAGTGGTTTTGATGATATTGCACAACTTTCAGGAACTGGTTTTAACTGGACAGCATTACGTTTACTATCAGTAGACAAAAAAATCTAGAATGTATTTTTAACAGATGACTAAAAACATTTGACATTTTCCTTTCTAACTTAAATGCCACAACAATGGTAGTTTTGCATTTCTTATCAAAATAATGTGTTTTGTGGTGGAATACTCCTATATCATTGCGCCTGTAGCACTGCTACAATAACATTTCATAACAATGTCATTTAACTTACGAGACAGAATCAGTGCAGTTCAGTCGCATCTGTCGATAATAGAAAGATATTATCTGGCAATGGAAAACTGTATCTCACACATTCTTGTATTGTAATGTATCAACTTACTTATAACAGAGCTTATAAACATCAGTTAACAAACTAGGACATGCTAGACACACCAGCCTGAATAAACCCTCCTGAGCAGGCAAATTGAATGTTAAAGTGGAAAATCCAGCGCTTATTCAAAGATTGCTTCTAAACGTTAATGACTAGAATTCAGTTTAAACATTTAAAGGTTCACACCCCAACTCCAAAGTTCTAGGATAATTTCAACCTGTAGTTGCGAAAGTGGTGCTCATAAGTCTAAACTGGTTTCAGTTTTGTGGGTACAAAGAAATCTAATTGTGTTCTACATCGGATGTTACAATCAGCAAAACAATGAATTTCATAATATATACAAATTTGGTGTGCTTAACGATACCTAAACGCATATTAAACGACCGAATAACGTCCAAAAATGACAATAAAACGTAAACCACAGCAATGTTCAAACCTGTAGTACCACTTCAAATTCAGGAGCAAGTTAGGATCTTTGAGGATACAACACTCGTCTATACATACAGAATGTTTAAGTACAGGGCACTTGTGGATTTCAGAAGACCGTATTTATTACCTTAATGCTAAATAAATGTCCCCTGGATTAACAACCACATGACTTGAATATGCAGTACAATTTGTGTATCCACAAGAGAGAACCAATGTTGCAAAAATAATGAGAAAATTAGAAACATGTTCCAGTTCAGCAAAAAGCGTACACACAATACCATACACACCACCTTTCTTACTATGTCTACGTATATTTACAGAAGTAAAGATTTAAGTCAACATAAAATAATACAGTATGTGCATGTCAGACATGGCATTTATTCATTTCAACACAAACTGCACACTCACTCAAGTAACAAGAACAAAAAATTGCCCCTTCAAAACCTCATCATTAGCAGATGTTGAATCCGCCATATGTGTCATACACAAAAGAACAGTAGTACAGTATCCCGGTGCTCAAATAATTTCCCCCCATTAATTTCAACATTGCAATCTCATATATTAATTAAATGTATGCACCAAATAGCTTTAAAAGTGATGTAAAGAACAGAGCCTAATAGTTCAAGTGTACAAATGCGCTTGCGCGCACAAACACGCGGTTATATTCTAGGCTAATTCCAAGTAGTAGATTCTTAGGAAATCTTTATCAGCCTATCCCAAAGAGGCGAGAAGGGTGTATGGCTGCTATCATCTCCAGGACAAAAAGCACTCCCCCATCATCTTTATGACACATCCAAAAGAGATGGTACTCCCCCTCTGCTAGTTTTACCATCTTAGATGGACTTGTACAACACTCACCAAGACTTGGAGGTGGGTGCTACTCAGTTTTTGCCGACTCGGATATTAGGGTTTAGCAGGGGGTCTAAGTTGGGGTCGGAATCAGCTGAAGCACGGCCCAGTTTAGCCATAATGATGATCAAGGTAAAGAAGCCTAGAACTCCAACCAGCAAGAGCATGAAGACCCTCTGCTTCCAGGACAGGCCGGTCTTCTTCGAACCTGTTCGGTTTCTGAGAAGACAAATGAATTGTTGTTCATGTTTTAGGTGCTACATGGGATTTGTCTCCAAATGTTGAATATTGGTAGTTACAGGAACATTAAATTGACTCCCTTCCCTTGCTTTATGAGGGCTTATGTTTGACTTGATATTTTTCAACAGCTGAGAACACTATTTGTTGTTAATGGAAATATATCACACATTTAGATTGTGAAGCAAGTCCCTGTTTCATTTATTAAATTCCTCACATACATGTTTTTGCTAACAAGAAACTAAAGGGAATTCTGGCGCATTGCGGCATGCCCAGGCACCAAATCTGAGAAATCAGTTGGTGAATTACAGCCATCTTATACAGTTAGCAAGTGCGGACCTGCCACAACGACTTTCTAGACACACCTTGTTTACCATTCTATCAAACCATGTTTGATGTTTACCATTCCATCAAATCTAGCAGTGCGGAAAAACGGAGTGCCCTGTCGAAAAAACAAAGGGGTGCCCTGTCGAAAAAATCAAAGGGGTGCCCTGTCGAAAAAACAAAAGGGGTGCCCTGTCGAAAAAACCAAAGGGGTGCCCTGTCGAAAAAACCAAAGGGGTGCCCTGTCGAAAAAACAAAAGGGGTGCCAGGTCGTAGAAACTAAAGGGTGCCCGGTCAGAAAAACGAAGCGGTTCCGGGTCGTAGAAACTAAAGGGTGCCTGGTCGTAAAAAACAAAGGGGTGCCTGGTCGTAAAAAAACAAGGGGTGCCTGGTCGTAAAAAAACAAGGGGTGCCTGGTCGTAAAAAAACAAGGGGTGCCTGGTCGTAAAAACCAAGGGGTGCCTGGTCGTAAAAACCAAGGGGTGCCTGGTCGTAAAAACCAAGGGGTGCCTGGTCGTAAAAACCAAGGGGTGCCTGGTCCTAAAAAATCTAGGGGTGCCTGGTCCTAAAAAAATCAAGGGGTGCCTGGTCCTAAAAAAACAAAGGATTATCTGTGGTCAAAATGTAAACAGTGCTGACTAGCTACACAATTAAATTACTGACTTGAGAATCTGGGCAAACCAGCCGAGTGCTGGTCGCCGCCGGTACTTGTCATCATCAAAGTCGATCTGTGTCACAGAGCTGTGTCCGGAGTCCCGCGTGTCATACATCTTCCTCGGGGAGGATGCTGGAATAAGAAACAATATACAAGTATGATTATATAGCACATATATGTGCAATTACACATATGTTATCAAAAAGACTGGCACTAGAACAAGCTACAACTATAGTTTGGACCAGCTGGTAAGGCATTAAAACAGTGGTTGGATTCAACTAAGGCACCGTCCATTGTCCTTTACCCGTGTGCAGGGTGATGCTGTCACTGGTGGTAACATTGATCATTGAGTGTTGTTCCTTAGCGACCATCCCACCGTTGTTGTGGAGATTTCCATGAGCTTCCTGTACTGAAGATGGAACTGGGGTTGGGGACGCATTGGGGGAGTAGGAGGGGGTGGGGTAAGCTTCAGAGGTCTCCAATGCTGGGTCTGGGAAAAAAGGGAGAAGTTACAGCAGATGCCAAGCCTCCAAGATACCTTGTTTGTCTGGTGCATTGGTCAATTTGTGTTACACGCTAAAATCACATACTTCTAATCTTTCACTCTAACAAAATACAGGGACGCGGGGGAGAGCGGTAATATTACCACTTGACATTAGGGGGCAAGTATCTGTCATTACTGCCAAAATGTCCAGCCAAATGGGGAATAAAAACATCGAACAAGAAATCGGAAAGGTATGCGTGAACTGAACTGTGTTTACAAAAAACCTGTTATTACTAAGAGAGTGGACTGGCCAGAGGATGGAGTTTCAATGTGAACAGGTTAACAATAGTATTGAATGATTAACTTTTGTCACAGCATTATAAAGCATACTAAATGGAATGGGACAAAAATGAAGGTGGAGAAGATGGTCATGTCAACTACTCAGAGTGCTAGAGAGAGGACTATACTTTCTCAACAATGAAGAGGTCAACCTGTATTCTATTTGTCATTATCAAAACACTGAGGTGCTGGGTAAAATATAAGATAGGAGGGAGCTTTTGCTACCCATGCAATTGACCAGTGGTGTTCAAATCTGGACCTTGAATTTCCACTCCATTGTTACATTGCATCCCCCTAAGCAGAAACGTATTTAGACCCAGGACACCAGGTGGGTGCAGTTAATGATGGGGTAGATCAGTCAACCTTCTGGTCAGTCTCTTTTATTGCACCCTGCTTTGTGCACAGTCCCTCTTATCGCACCCTGCTTTGTGCACAGTCTCTCTTATTGCACCCTGCTATGTCCATAGTCTTTCTTATTGCACCCTGCTTTGTGCACAGTCTCTCTTATTGCACCCTGCTTTGTCCATAGTCTTTCTTATTGCACCCTGCTATGTGCACAGTCTCTCTTATTGACAATTACGTCAGTAATAGGAGAGGAGACTCACTGTCAAATGTGGACCAGTCAGCATAGTCTGTCACATCCTGTGTGTTGTCTTGAACCACTTCTGCCGGTTCTTCAATCTGGGAGTGGAGAGATTAAATACATCAGATTTGAACTGTCACAGATTTCACAATACATCAGCCTTCTCTTTAAAGTCATAGGTTTCTAAAATGTTCCTCATACTTTAAGATGAAAAATATGGTACAACCTAGCACAATATTTAATTTTGATAACCACTAGTGTGACCCAGCCCATCCTACTCCTCACCAGTGGTAGGCCTAGTCCAGCCCTGGCCCAGTTGACTAAAGACAGCTGTTCCCTCAGCATGTCAGCTATTGGGCTGGCCAGGTTGGAGGGGGGAAAGACTGGACCTTGGCAGCTGGGGCACTGATAACCTGCTGGGGCAGTGTGTAGGGGCAACTGGGCTGCCAAGTCATGGAGACACGCCCAGTGGAATACATCTTGAATCAAGAAAAAGTACTTAAGTGGGCGGTAGTCACAGAGCAGTAATATCGAACAAAAACAATAATATGGAGAATAGAAACTCCACAGTAAGCATTCATTAAGAAAACCAAAGATAAATCAAAGACAACAGTCTTACCATAGCACACCAATCTGACAGTGTCCTGGGAGATCAGTGGGTTATTACAAAGGCGACAGTTAGGGTTGTAATCGCTATCCTGAAGCCACTGGAGATAGGACTGTACTACACACTAGAGATTAGATAGGGAAAGAAAATACTTAGCTAAGTAGCAAACAAAGTTTACATGTGGCCTATTCAATAAATTGTGGATTCAGAGCTGTCCTACCACTGACCTTGTTGTGGTTGGAAACCAGGCAATGCTCACAGACATTTACCCGATGTTCAAAGCAGAACAGGTTGGTCACTTTCCTCTTAGGACACTTGCACAGACCCATGGTCTGTCAGTTGTGTTGTAGACACAGACTGAGACAGAAATGATCAACAAAATAAGACTTGTCAATTAGCAGACCTTCTCATCCAGATAAGTTAAGTCAAGAATCAGCAATGTCTAAACAGAGAAAGTTGCCTAAGCTATTGATATAGAAGTCTTCTTGTGACCTGGATGGGGTGGTAGTGATGGAATCAAACAATTGCTCCTGGGCAAGCTGTGATATAAACGATGCACTTTTCATTATAACTGTATAGCTGCAGATGATACAGACAGGGGACATACTATTAAAACAAATATAGCATTAGCATCAGCAGGTCGAGGCATAACTAAGTGTAGCCAAGTATCTTAAATTAGCGAGACTTAGATTATATGTACATTTTCTGTATTTAAGTTGCTACAAGTATCAGGAAAAACATAACTAATTATAAGCTAAGAAATGCACTAATATCTCTGGCAAATCAACTCCATAGGGTGTGTAAGCCTTAACAATTTAATGTAATGATACTCAGCTAGCTAGCTCATGGATAAGGACGTTATTTAGATAGTTCACTAACAAAATATTTCGATTTCCTGTAAATGTAAGGCAGCTGAACCTTACCTGACAGGCAGGCTTTCACCTCGAATATTCTACTTTTGTGTGTACAAATACTAACGTTCTAATAGAGCGTATATAGAAAGTACATTAGTAAGCTAAAGCTAGAAAATGCGAATGTTTTCAGATACGGACATTTTGCCACGTCTTTTCCGGAGTCGCAGGATGATGATGATGTTGAACATAGCGACATCTTCATCTTGGTCGAAGTTATTTTTTTTAAGTAACGCGAAGATGTAAGGATAGGACAAAGATGATCACGGCATTACGTAGTGCTATTATCAACAAAACTACTCGAAATTGGCTATGGTTATGAACAAAAAATATACATATTTTACTGCTGTACTCAAAAAATGTATTATGTCTTTTGTATCTTGTGTCTTTTGTTTTATGTTTGTATTATTTGAGCGCATAGCTCTTTTTCTATTTTATAACTGCATTTGGGATAAGAAAAAAACGGTCAGAAGGGTGCACTGGGATGTCACTTCCGGCATTAACAGGCGGGCAAATTCGAAACGAGTGAGGGTTTCCAGGTACAAATCGTTCCGTCTCAATGAAATATGCGATTTTGCATTTGTTTTTAGTTCTCTAGTTATCTTTTGCTATCTTTCGTTAGTGGGTAAATAGTTAGTGTTCAAACTAGTTAGTGTTTGCAAACTAGCTTTGCTTGTTCCCTGACGCAAACGCACCAAGCTAGTTAGCTATCCATCTAGCTAACAAATGCACTCTTGCATTTTATTGTTGCCCGCCACCAAATTGACGGAAACTGTAATGTAATTGGCAAAGCTGGACAATTGACAAGGATGAGCAACAAGACACCCCAATCAGTTTTGTCAGGTAAGTTGTTACGCATTAAAAAAAGAAAGAAATGATAACTGTAAATAGGGCTGCCAAGATTATTACTTTTCAGTTAACGATTGTCGCACAATAAAAATGTGTATGTATTGTAACTGCCACTATTATAGTGGAAGCTTAATAATATTGTAAAAAAAGACGTGGTGGACCCGGAGATAATTCATCAGATCCGCGGTGTTCGCAATTTGAGCGCCTACTTTCTTGCCTCCTCCAAATGATTGTGCGCACCCTTTTCAATTTGGCTTTGGTACCACCTCTAAATCTGTTGTTAATGATTGCTGTTCAGAAAACGTTACCGCAAAGCAATGCCAATAACATTTGATATTTCACCTCTCACTCTCCTGCAAATTGTATAGCCTAGTTATTCGAAACCACCTTCCTTCCATAGCAAAACGTGTTTCAGCGTTTAATATGCATTCGGACCAGAAATTTGTTCTTTCCATTCATTTTAATGTGTATTATTTAACATAACATAATGTGTATTATTTAACATAACATAATGTGTATTATTTAACATAACAGACTGAGACCTGGATCTCTTTTGAGGCTCTGCCCTGTGTAGACATGTTTACATGTACATTGAGACATAGTCTAAATTATTTAAAAACGTATGGAAATATTATATGCATTTTAACAAAAACAATCACAGACAGCTAGATTTTTTAAATTGGCAAGGGTGTTTAACTTATGTTTAGTCTGGAGTTTTTCATAGATAGGGAGGATAGTGAACGAAAGCAGTCCTACCCAACTATGAGAGACCTAATGTAATCTTTGCCTGTGTACTGGTTTTATAATTTGTTAATTTAGTGGAAATTAAAGATGATATATATGGAGGTAATTTAAAAATAAAAGTTATTTGTTAATTAACAAGAGTTGCATGTTGGTCAAACCTCACAGAAAGAGAGGCCCAACCTTGATGTTGATGAGGTATACAGTTATTAGTTCTGTGATTATCACCGGTGATAAACCTGAGTGCACAATGGTAAATAGCTAGGGGTTTTAATGTGGTTGCCGAATCATGCATATAGATCGCATCACTATAGTCTAAGACAGACATAAAACTAACCTAAACATTTTGTCTTATTTTAACGGAGACAACAACAGGCCTTGTTTCCATAAAGGGACCCTAGATTGAATTTCAACTTAACCCCAGTTCAGTAACGTGTTTTCTTTTTTCTTTTTAATAAAGCCTATCATCTAACTATACTTCTAGGTATTTATATGTGGAGACCTTTTTCGATTTGCATACCATCCAAGCGAGTACAAATGTGTTTTTAACCGAGCATTTGGACCTAGAAAAAAAACATACACTTTGTCTTCTTTGCATTTTAAACAAGTTTAAAATGTAAAATAGAACTCTGTTGAATTTTAAAAGCTGACTCCAAAATCCTTAATGCTGATTCACTGAGTCACTTAGTCATCTACTTCAAAATGGAACATACATCAACAATATTATTTAAATGGTGAGAACAATAGCGTGTCAATCATTGATCCCTGATGAACCCCTTTTTAGTGGGTAGGAACTCAGAACCGGGTGCAGTCTGAGCTCTATCTTTAAGATAGTCATAAAATTGTCGGTAGGCAACAGAGCACAGTCCTATAACATTTGTTTTTTTAAATAATAACATTGTGAAATTACATTACAGTGCATATTAAACCAATTGTAAAGTAGGTTTAAACATATTGAAATTAAGAAGAAAGAGTTTCAGTAAATTATCTGCACCTATAATATTTCCACAAAGCTGTCAAATGTGTTTTGCACCCATGCGCTGATTATGATATGATTTGTAATATATGTTCTTGCCAAAAGTAGAACTATAAAATAATTACGACCTGGCTGAAATAAGCTCTGTTAGGCAATTAGCTAATAATTGCAGTAGCCCTACCTGTAAAATGTTCTTGTTCAATTTGGGCTTCACAGAAAATCAGTTTACCTGGCTTTGACCGCTACTAAGTTGCTAGCTATTACTACTAGCTACAGTAATCTTTAGACTGGTTTACAGACAATTATAGCTAATTACATCAATAATAAAGGGCTACTTGGCAAAAATGAGTTTTATCATACACAAAAGTATGTGTTGTCTTTATGGTTTGAACATTTTCTATAAACCTGTAGCTATGTAATGTTTTCCAACTGAAGATGAGATTATATCTAGTTACTTTAGTTGCATCTGAAGCAGTGTTGTTCTAAGGTACTCTTAACGACCGTAGGTTAATCCATTCCCTTTGTAATTGGCAATGTCAACTTGTCTGTCAACAATATCTTGTTTCAGTAAGGAAGATGGGGATTACATTATTGGCAGTCTGCAGAATATTCACCGTAGATTCTTTAAAGACGCATCTATACATTAGAACAAGCTTTGAGACAATAATATTACAAGAAAAAAGGAAATATTAGGAAGTAAGTCAGGTAACTAGTTTCCCACATTGTTAAGTTGGATAATGCATTGTTTTGTTATACCAGATTCCAGCCAGCCTCAAAGGAGATCATCACGTTTGACCTCTCCAAATCAAAATGTCCCCAACCCTGTGAGTAATTTTTTGTCAGGACCTGGAACTGGACAATAGTCTTTCTGAACCAGTTATATTTCCCTTCCCTTATTGACCTAATTAATCAGAAATGTCACCCTTCGAACATGTTAGTTTTGTATAATTCGTTATTATGTTTCAGTGTCATCTAAAGACAGATGCAATTAAACGTTGCATCACTGTGAGAAAAATTGCGCCCAGGAAAACACAAGTCAATGTGAGTTGAAAGGACACATTCAATTGATTTCCAGAAGAATATGTTTGATCCTGTCAACCTGCTGCTGTTTTATACCTGCCCAGTCATATGTGCACTAAAACCTTTGTTTCAGGGCCCCCAAGAAGATGACAAAGAAAATGAGCAAAGACCGTCCGAAAGCAGCTGGAAGAAACCCAGAATATCGACCCCAGGGCCTGTCAAAGTTCCTCCCACAAAAGCCACCATGCTCTCCCCGATCTTGGCCCCCCCGCCCTCCAACCCCCAGGCTGCAGCAGACCCTGGGGACGCTGCCTGGTCACAGAAGGTGCGGCGTTCCTACAGCCGCCTAAGCATGGAGGATCATTCGTTTCAGAGTCCCCAGGCCCGGCCGTGGTTATCGCTTTCTCCCCGACGCCGGGAGACCCTGTTCGGGTTTGAGATGCTTCAGACACCACAGGTTGTAGGCCGGGTGGATCTGTCCAGGGTGGGCCCTGATCCCCTTGGGTCTCTCTGTGGTGTCAGCTCTTTCTCACTCCTGGAAGGGGACGACAGTGCTGCAGCTGCTCCGGACCCTCAAACAGTGCTCAACATCCCCGGAGTTGCAGTAGTTAAGGAGAAAAAGAGAAGGAAGAAGGTTCCGCAAATAAAAGTAAGTGAGATCTGAGGCTATACATTTTTGACCACATTGATGTAAACCTTAGTAGGGTACAGTTTAATTCGCCACTTACCTAATTAACCTAATTGTTTGCTGTTAGTGTGCTTGTTCCAAGATAAGGAAATGTGATAGCATGTTCTTTTTGTGTTGATTTATTTTTTTATGTCCCCTCTAACCAGCTGGCTGAGCTTGATGACCTTGCGGCAAAGATGAATGCAGAGTTTGCAGAAGCTGAAGTATTTGAATTAGTGGTGGAATAAACTGACTGGTCATTTAGAGGCTTGACATGTGCTCTGTATACAATACTGGTGGATATTTAATCAATTGAAGTTCAAAAACTGTTGAAGTAGGTGGTTGGTCTTTACAACATAAAACCTAATTTCAGTGTTTCCCTTAATTTTCTGTTCTTGGATGTTTGGTGTTACTGAAGAAGAATGGCGCAATTTTGCTGTTTCTAATGGAACATTTCATAATCTCTCCTACTGCCGAGTCAATGTTTTGTCCAGGAGAGAGCTATTAGTTTTCCATTTGGTTTCCTACAAACATACACAATTTTTTGTGGAGCTGAGAGAACAATTGTAGATTTTTAAGATTTCCTATCATTCTTACAATTTTTTATATGGGCCTAATAAAATTAGGTTTGATTGGAAGTTGGATAATTTGTGTTGTTTTGACCTATAGGACTGCATTCAATGGTGTTGACTACTGATTGTTTTGTTTAATTTTTTTGTGATTCATTCTTTGAGTATTAGTATTAAGGACAGCAGTCTGAACTAATACTATTTACCTTGGGCAGAGTGTTTTCCTGTTGTTTTAGTGCTTTTAAATTTGATTGAAGCCTCAATGTCATGAATCCACCAATCACGTTTGTTCTCTTGAGGGTAGTCTTACCCTTTTATTGTGACATCTCTTACTGTTTTCTTTTTCCTAATGTCTTAATTTTTCATAGATTTTAGTTAGAGGTTAGTAAGCATGAACTAATTCCAGTGTACTAAATAGTGGAGGAGGTTTCTTCCTGCATTTTGGTATTCTAAGAGAGGTTACATACAGAAAATTATATAATTTGTATTTGCTGATATTACAAATAAAGACAAATGAGGGTTTTAGGAGTTGTACATCATTTTGAATGTAAACAAAGCCAATGGTGAAAGTAAATGTGTTTATCTTAGCATGTCTGATCTGAAACTATTGTCCACAGGATTTAAGGACACTTGATTTCTGTGTTATGTAACCCATTGAGTTTAATGTTAGCAACACTGCTTTAACCTTCCCTTCTCTTTGCTGGAGGGTCACATCAGTACGGTGCTGCCATTGATTGTGAGTGGAGGCCTGTGCTGTATCACACAATTGGCAATCGATTTAGGGAAAGGGGCTGCGGGCGATGGACAGCTACAGACTAATATGGTATGGCTGCTACCTCAGAAGTGACGGACTGCAAACTAATTATCGTGTACAGTAGTGTTCTTCAACATCCCAGAAGCATATCGTGTCCCTTTCACAATGGATCTGGCAATGTTATTTGAAAATTATGTAATCATTGCATTGTTGTATTCTTAGATAACGTCAATGGTTACTTTGATTTTATGTATTTACAACATATTTACAAAAGGATGTAACCTTACTGTGCATAAACCCTCTCTTGGAGATACAATATGAAGATGGTATTTGGGGATTTCTCTAGAGCATTTGATATAATCCTGTCTCACTTAATGGGTCAACAGTTAAAGAAAATAAATATCCCCTTACATCTGGATTTGTGTCCTCCCTGGCAGGCTGGTCATAACCAATGTTCAATACAGCTTTTCCAAAACCATCTGGATCACCACAAGACTCTAATACAGACTGTTATTTACCTGTAAGCACTGATGACTGTACAAGCTCTGAAGCACGATGTTCTCGGATGAGAGGGTCATTATGAATACAGAAAGCTATTCAGAGTTATTGGTGTAGCCAAGACTAGTTGGACCTTAATACTACAACTGAGACTTAAGACCTCCAAGTCATTGGTTTCAGAATAATCCCAGTGCTGGAGAGGTTTGTTTGTTGCCAATCTGGGAAAGTCCTGTGGCTGCAAGGGTTAAACATGTAATGTTTGATGCCCGGTGCAAAGCGTAATTGCTGCTTTAATGTAAGGTCACTTTGTAATATGTAGTTTAAAAATATTTGTGTGCTTTTTTTGCATCGGGGGCTGCCGACTTCACCCCTGGAACACTCTAGCACACATTGTGGGTTTGGTTAGGTTCCATAGGGAACATCATCCTGATGATGGGCCATTGAATAGGGTCAGAGAAGTCAGTGACAATGTCATTGGAGAGCAAACTCTCATCCTACAATCCTGTCTACTGCTTTTGCAGCAATAAAGACAATTGGGGATCCTCTGTCATTCCACACTGTCTCTGTACTCATAACACCCACTATATCATTCATACAGCCTCCTACCCTCCTAGTGTGAATACAGAGGCCTCCCATTCAAGGAAAGAGGGAGATTCTAGTTTTGTGCTAACATATTTCATACACATTCACTCAAAATATATATGTACTGTTTGACTGAGATTGTATGAAAGCATTATATTCCTTGTTATACTTGTACTTGTTTTTGTGTTTGATGGTACATTTTATGTTTATTATTTCAACCTAAATTAAGTCCCACAAAATGATTTATGAGAATTTCAGTTTCATCTTAATTTAATGACTTCTTGAATATCCTCAATTACTTTTTGAATAAACTACCTACTTAGCCTGTTAAATAAATTACATGCATTTTTAAACTGACATTGCCCTTAAAATGTAATTTAATAGATAAAGCTGACCTGTGATTTTCTTTAGTGTATGATAACAAATACCACGTTTTGTCTGTAGCAGTTTTTGCATTAGTTTTTAAATGGCCTGAGGCTAATGATTGAGTGCAAAAGGTTTTATTGATGTGTTGTGTGTTACATGCACACTCCAGTGCAATTGGAAAATGGTTGGATCAGATGTATGGTGCCAGCAAAAACCTAGTACAAAACATCAATGAGCACCTCGAACAGTTATTGCTGTGGCTCCTCTGAGAGGGTTTGTGCTGATGCTCACTGATGCTCAGGATAGTATTACAATTCATTCATTAGATTAGGGAAATGTAGTTTAAGTAATCGTAGGTTTGATTTCTACTGGTAGGAATACTTGAACTACTGGCAAATCAACACTCCATATTTTAGGTAAGTTTGTCATTTCATTGATCTGAGATTTATATTATCTCATTGTTGTTTGTGTTGACCTCTTGGTACTTGCATTTAGACTCAAAGTGAATGAATGTACTTAACGCAAAATGATGTGGTAATGGGCAGTTAGGCATAACCATTGAACTATGTTTCAGATCATATAGAAATTATTTAACATGCAGCCATATATTAACTTTGCTAAGGTTACTACAGTTCTCTGGTCCAGAACATACTGTATTTGTGAAACATCAGAGAAATTAAAGGTAATACTCCAATAACACAGGGCAATGAATTGTTCTCAGTAGGCCGAACAATTGGAAAGCAAGCAGATTGTTCCTGCTTCCAGGAATACCACACCAGCTCTGCAGTGAAGGACTTGGTTCACAGTTAGCAGCAAGTGATGGAGAAGTACTGCACTCCAGTACAGGGGATCAGAAACCACAGGCACAGCAAGCCTGATATCCTTGACTATCAAGACAGGGCCCATGGGCATGGGAAGATGACTGAACAAAGAATCCGTCACCACAAACATCACCATTCACATTCCATCAAACAGCAAGAGACTGCGTGGACGGGGAATCAGAAAGATCGTTGGTATGGTTGATTACATTTGGTTATTTGGGTAAAAACAATGACATTCTATTTGGATGCATATGTTTTGGTTAAACCCATTACATGTATTTAAGACCATGTACATACAGTGCCTGTTAAAAGTTTGAGTGCACCTTGGAAAGTTGTTTAAATAATTTATCTTGGCAGTTGAGTGTTTCTTTGTTCTGAAGTTCAGTACATAATATACCTATGAATACTAAGAAACATTCATACGCTAGAAAGTAATACATTTTACTTATGCTGCTCTAAATGTTATTCATACCTGGTATCACGGCTAGACCAAATGTGATTAGGAATTTTGAAACTGGGGAAGTTGAAAACAGAAAAAGTAGTGAAAGACCCAACAAACTGTATCTGATGAACCATACTTTAAGGTCACTGCATCTGATGGACCACATCTTAAGGACACTGCATCTGATGAACCATATCTTAAGGTCACTGCATATGATGAACCATACCTTAAGGTCACTTGCTTGAGGGACAAAATATAACTCACTTTAGGTGGGTGTCTTATAAATATTCAACACCATTGCACATAAAATATTTAGATAACCTTTTCAAAGTATCAGAATCCTTATTTAAATTTGAATTAATATATACTTTCCGTTTTGGTAATATTTGAGTTTATTCAGTTTAGTTCATAGTTCTAGATCATAGTCATTTAAATAATAATTCCCAAAATAAATAAAAAGCAATTCAGTAGAAGATGATCTCATCCAATTTGATTTGAACAGAGTTTGGTAAGGCGCATTGGAAATGTTCCTTGCAAATATTTCTAATTTAATATACAAAAAGAAATAATATGTCAGTCTTGATCACAGTATCATGCAAGAATATGTTTGAAACGAGTGTCCAGTGTTTTTGACTACACACATCTCCACGGTTCATTCTTTGAAATTGATTTCATTTCGCATAAGACAGAGAAACATTATGAATTTTGATTACTTCTTAACCTCATATATATTTGTTATATATGTTGCTGTGTCACTGGTTCATTTGTGGCAGTGAAATATTGAATACTGCTGTTATCCTGTTCTTCTTGTAGTTGCACCCATTCAACATCAGATGGCAGCCTTCTCCACCAACATCACCATGGCCGCAATAACCACCGTCACCACCAGAATGAGTCTCATTCCTCTATTCTTGACCATCAGCACCGTCACCATCATCCACTGTGTCACCATGATACAGAGGAGACCTCCCGTCCACCAGTCGCAGCCACTTCGTCCTGTTCTTCCTCAGGATCCTCATCATCCTTTTCCTCGTCTTACTCCTCTTCCTCGTCAACGTCATCCTCCTCCTCCTGGTCAACCTCTGGCTCTTCCTCCACCTGGTCCTCTCAGTTCAGTATTAATGAGCCTATGGAGCATAAACACCCACTGTCGAAGCTCAAGTACTCACAGTCCTGCACCGAAATCTCCCAGGGGAGGAAAGTTTATAACGAGGATGATGAAGGTGACACTTGTCCCTTGATAAAGGATGAAGACTGTCTTTATAAGTCCCTCAGCCAAGAAGAGAGCCTGAAAGGAAAAAATAAAGCATTGCCTTCTTGTCAGTCCACCTCAGACAAGGTCCTGAAGAAGCATGGGAGTCTCAAACGGGGAGGAATGGTTTGCAAAGTACGCAAGGCCAAATCAATGGAGGCACTGTCTTACTGTGAGGACAAGGATGAGAACAGGGATGAGGATGTAGACATGGAAAAGTTGGAGAAAAGGAAGGAGGTGGCCAAAAAGAACTTGATGAAGGAAAAACTGAAGTTCTCTGCATTTCTGAATGAGATCACGAGGCAGGTGCTCAGCCCGCACAGACTAACGTATCTTGGGGTCACGTCTGTTCAGAGGCCTACCAGTCCTGGAAAAGCCTCCCTGGGGTCCCCTAAGGTAGAGCACAGAGAGAATGGGCAAAGACAGAAGAGTAGTTGGCTTGACAGTGGAAGCTCTATCACCTCCAGTGTCCAATCCAACACCAGAAGGTCTCGTTCCAGCAAGCCCTCTCGCTCACGTCTCGTCAAACACCAACACCATCAAAACCATCAGCCTGCACAAGACCAGAGTTCCAGCAGCCACTCAAATGACTGCCCTAGCCTAGAAAATAGCCCCTTGACCTCAAGGAATCAATCCCGTTCTTTAACACCCATACACCATGATCACCTGCATCACTCCCATTCCCTCCCATCTCCCCACCACCATCAAGAAGGTCTTCACAGTCCACATGCTCACCACAGCAATCACCACAGTTCAAGCCATTCTAATCACCACGGAGACCACCACAGTCCAAATTATCCCCATCACCATGGAGATGCCCACAGCCCAAAGCATCTCCATAGAGATCACTGTGACCCAAATAATCCCTATCACCATGGAGACCACCATAACCCAACTCGTCACCATGGAATCCCCCACAGTCCAACTCATCGCCATTGCCCAACTCATAACTATGAAGACCACCAAAGCACAACTCATCCCCATCACAAAGAAGACCACAGCATGAATCATTCCCATAGTGACCACAACAGCCCAAGCCACCCAAAACGCCATAGAGATCACCACCACCCAAAGCATCCTCATTTCCATCGACACCACCACAGCCCAACCTATCACCATGGAAACCTTAACCCAATTCATCCCCATCGTCATGAATCCCACAACCTCTCATCCCAGTCTCTCCATCACCACAGCTCCCATCCAAAATCTCTTCATCACTATGGCTCCCAATCAGAACCTCTACATCATTACAGCTCTCATCCAAAATCTTTACATCACCATGGCTCCCAGTCAGAATCTCTCCATCTCCACGGCTCCCATTTGAAAACTCTTCATCACCATGGCTCCCACCCAAAATCTTTTCATCAGCACGGATCCCAATCAGAATCTCTTCATCACCAAAGATTCCAATCAGAATCTCTCCATCACCATGGCTCCCAATCAGAATCTCTCTATCACCATGGATCCCAATTAGAGTCTCTTCATCACCACTGCTCCCAAACAGAATCTCTCCATCACCACGGATTCCAAACAGAATCTTTCCATCACCACGGTTCCCAATCAGAATCTCTTCATCACCACGGATCCCAATCAGAATCTCTTCATCACCACGACTCTCAATCAGAATCTCTCCATCACTACGGCTCCCAATCAGAATTTCTTCAACACCATGGATCCCATTTAGATTCTCTTCATCAACATGGTTCCCATCAAAAATCTCTTCATCACCACAGATCCCAATCAGAATCTCTAAATCACGATGGCTCTCAATCAGAGCTGCTCCTTTACTACAAACCCCAAACAGAATCTCTACATCACCACAGCCATCAATCAGAATCTTCCCAACCACACTCTCATTCTGAACCCCATCACAGTTCGACCCAGCCAGAATCACATCCCCCCGATCATCATAATTCAGAGAACCATCCTTCAGGCGCAGATACACATCACCACGACCAACAACACAGTGACTATATCCACAGCCGATTAAGCCATTCTAAAGAGAACTTCCCTTTCAGTGAATCAACCGCAGAGCATGAGTCACTGACACATTCCAGCAAGTCCAACTCTTCTACCAGCCCCACCAGTCAGGAAGAGCAGCAGACAGGCTGCAGCCATTCAACTACCTCTCTACATCAAGTATGACATCACTTTAGGTGTTGGGTTTACTAACAAATGTTACTCATCATCAGGAGAATGTCAATTTGTTCATTAATTTCTACCAGTGAACATGCTTTCAATTCTTAATCGAGAAATTATGTAAGAATGTTCCATTCATCTGTTTTCCATTGATTGAGGCATTAGATGTTCAGACATCTACTTAGTAATCATAGATGATGAAACGGGTCACATGCAGACTCACATGCACAACTAATAATAACCAAATGTCTCACTATTGGTTATCAATGTCTATTATAGTGACTGGAAGCTGCACAATCAATTTTGCTTGTACTGAAATGCATGTTCTAGTTCAACTGTAAATCAATATCCTTTTGTTCTTCGTATACAGGAAGTATCCGAGGTTGATAGAATAATGTGAGTTTGATTTTATGTTGAATTATATCTCTGTCTTGAATTATACTCTCTGTATACCTCAGTGTTTTTTACTCTGTCCTATAGTTTTTGTAACAATAATTGCATTTTTCCTAAAGAAACAAATGTATTAACACCTTTTAAACCAAATCTACCACCTCAACTCTGCTGCTCCCTTCAGGACACTCCAAGAGCAGAACGAGGATCTGCACCACAGTTTGCTTCAGACTGCTGTGCGGATGGAGTGCATGGGGGCGGACTTCAAAAACAGTCATCAGCTCCTTGAGTCAGAACTACAGAACACACGTGTGGAGCTAAGAAGTCTTCTTGACAAATTCAAAAGGTCAGTGGTTTTTTGAGTTGTAGGAATGGATACTGGGTATATCAGAACTAATGAGGGGTTCAGAAAGGTAAATCTGTCTGTAGTACCAGCAAACAGTATTTGTATTTTATGGGAACAATGAAAGGTTCAACAAAACAGAAGTTGAATAAATGATGATTATTGTTACTTTAACCCTCACTGTGATGTATCAACAAATTGATTTTTTTAATATCCAAGACATACCTAGTGGTACTTCAACACTAACAGTGCTCATCTATCAACATGTGTTTTTGATTAATATGCATTACATAGTGGTATTAGTTTAATTATCACCATTCTTATGAATCTCTTTCTCTCCAATTTCAGACTGACAGATAATTATTCCTACACTCAACAGACCAATAATCTTCTGGAGAGGAAGCTTCATTCAGTTGTGAGGCAGCAGCCAATACATGTCTCATTTTAAATTCTAAAACAATAGTTTAGTCAAAGTATTTTAACATAAATGGAACATCAGTTCATAATTGTTCCTTGTAAAATGTGTGTTCTGTCAGGCTCAGAGTTTGGACGGAGAACGTGAGCACTTGAACCAGCGAATCACAGCCCTGACAGATCAGCTGTCCTCAGCCAAGACTACTATTCACAGCATGGAGACTATTAACGTGAGACTCCTCCTGATGAACATGTTCTAGCCCAGCCAAAAAGACAACCTAAAATGTGTGCAAAATCAAGTGCATCAAAACTAGACCATGGCATGGCCCTCAGTGTTAATGAAATGTTACCCTGTATCAAGTGTCTCCTGCCCATAAACACACAAACTCTGTTGAGTTTTATCATATGTTTACCCTTTAATACCATTTTATTTCAGAGTAAAACTAAACCATTCTGTTTGTTTTTGAGCTACTTGTGTTTAGAAATTTTAAAAAGCAAGGAGTTGTCTTTTAGTCTTGACTCAGCTTTTTACATGTTGATTGTTCATGAATCAACTACATTTTGCTGTGTTTTCAAGTAATCAATTCCTTCATCATCCATTAGGTAACATCATTGCTGCAGGCAGCCCTCAACAAACATTTCCACCCAGATGATTCTGTCAGTCCATTCCTTCTCCCGGTTGCACCCCCTCCGGTTCAGTTCATGGACAGTCATTTTTATGGAAAGGTCAACACAACAGGGGAGGACCAAACGCTGGGAACATTGCCAGAAGAAGAGGAATCTGATTGGTCGGAGATGGGGGATGAGTCTCCACAATGTGTTCTAAGGTCAGGGGTAGGTTGTCATGGTCGCACAGCGTTTCATCCGTGGAGACAGGAGCCTGGTCACTGGGCAGAACAGGGAGAAGGAGACACAGAGAGTGAGTCAGGGGGTGAAGAGATGGTCCGACAACACCCTCCATGCTCCCTGCAGATCCCCCATCTTAATGTCAGTGTTCACTCTGAAACATTACCATCCCCCATAGATAAGGTCACCCTTGCCACCAGCTTCAGGAGCTCAGCTGATAGCATGGGTGAGGACAGCTTCACGGTCAGTACCAACCGTAAACTAGGATCTCCCATCCGCCTCCTGTCAGCAAGCCTGGAAGAGATCCCCGCCTCAGTGGGGCCGCAGCATCGACACAAGGAGGAGGAAGAGCGAAGAGGCACAGAGGCCATTGTAGAACTCCGTCACCCAGAGGACGGTTCTGTGGATGACTCAGAAGACGAGATCATCCGTAACTGGAGGACTAGGAGTGAGAACATGGGTGAGGAAAAAGGTATGGATTTCAGGGGGGCTGATCCCGGCAGCAGCTTGGAGAATCTGAAGTCTGCCCAGAATATGCTAAACCACCTCATCTGCCAGTTGCAGCCCGGGTAGGGGGATGTCCAGGCCTGGACTAGAGGAGTGCCAGAAGAGGTGCTTAGTAGGGAAAGTGTAATGAAAATGTAATCATTAACATCCACATGCCCAGGTGTTTGCTGGGTTGGTGGTTGTTGAAGTAAATTTAACGTTGGAACATCTTCAATATGAAGCAACACATTTGACAAATGTAATTTTTATTGTAATTCAATTATTGATTTAATCTGAATTTAAAAAGTTTATTGATTTAAACTTACAACAATATAACAAAACAATCATTAATTTGATGTAGTGTTAAAGCTATTAAGTACTTAACACCTGCAAAAAGAGCTGTAAAGGCCAGCAGCCAGTTCGAGATCCTCAGCTCCATATTTCGATATTTGTGATATTTTTCTTGATTCATTAATCAAAGACATGTCCTGAAGTCTTTCTTAGCAGTATACAGGGAATGGCTTTGATGTCCTCCAGAGGTAACATCAAACAAAATGTATGTCACTTTGATTTCTCCTATTCCCACTAACAGTCGCTCTGGGAAACCCTGTGCTAGGCTTCAATCCCATCTTATCACAGCAGAGTGTGACCAAATCTTACCCTTGTGTCTGGCTCATAGAAAACAGATCATTTCAGAACCTCTTGTACATAATTCATTATCCCAGTGTGTTTTTTCCTTCAGTGCATGAGAGGGTTGTTTAATTTAATTTAAAGTAAGATGGAAGACATGTAGATAGATGTGGTTTGTCACATAAGTTAATTCACTTGATTATAGGTCTTTATGTGTACAGTGTAGTCAAACATTAACTAACATATAGAATATGTAGTATCCATTAAACCTTCACTATGGTTGTGAAACAAACTATAAATAATAAGCAAGTCAATTTTATGTAAATAAAATCTAAAACATTTAGTTTTATTAATTCTGTACGTGGATCTCTGTCTGTTATGGTACCAACTGCTGGGAAATGTTAATTTTATTCTTCGTCCCTAAAGGAATAGTAAATAATTCATGGGGGAAAAAACTAAATAAATATACTCATCTTCTTGCATGCAAACTATGTTTTGTCATATTGATGTGTATGTACATGCTGTAGGCTCTGTTAATGTAATGGCCAATACCACATGACATAATGCCAGTCTGAATGTGTTAATGTGACCACCAGAAGCATGCAACAAACCAGTGAGAGATGATGTGGATGAACAATAGGCCAACTCACATTTCTTTTTCATTTGATTGGGTAAATATATCTTTATGGATTGGGGAAGGCATGTAGGGAGAGTGAGGGTTCATCATGCATAATGCTATTTTCATCTGAAATAGGTCACTGTTAACCTGTGAGGCACCTTTTGTAGTCATGACTACTGACATGCCCTTTGTGGCCCTACCTTAAATACCAAACTACATCCCCCATGGTGCAATCACAGGACGAATGGCTTAGTATGTATGATCATGTTTGTTTTGTTACATAACTATTATTTAGAAATATTTGTTGTTATTAGCATATTTCACCTGATTTCCCTAGCATTGCTTCATTAGAAATAACCTATGTGGTGAAGCTCTGTGGAATTACTAATTGATGTATTTTTATCTAACTGAATGTAGCTGTTAATAACTCAATTTATCTGATGTAACAAGAAATACAATAAATATTAAATCAGAATCAGATGGATTCCTCCTAAAATCCACAACCATCTCCATAGTCTTCAAAGCGTTGAGCCCCTGATTGTTTTGTTTGCGCCAGTTCACCAGGTGGTCAATCTCCCACCTGTAAGCCGTCTCATCCCCATCAGAGATGAGCCCAATGAGGGTGGTGTTATCTGCAAACTTAAGGAGCTTGACGTATTGATGACTGGAGGTGCAGCAGTTGGTGTACAGGGAGAAGAGCAGAGGGAAAGGACACAGCCTTGATTGAGGGGATCCAGTGCTGATGGACCAGGGATTGGAGACATGTTTCCCCAGCATCACACGCTGCCTCCTGTTAGACAGGAAGTCAGTGATTACATAAAACATCTAGTATAGCTGATTCAATTGAATATGTTACATAGTTGTATTTGATCATAAGTAAAAAAGATAGTTTAGGATCTTGGAGAGACAATCAGTTATCAGATTTAGTTTGGGTAGGGGAATTAGTTATAGTGACAATGTTAGTTCTGGTGGAGGAGAATCTGGGTTATCTGAGTTCATTCAGGGACAGTTTAGTCACTTTTACTGAAAGAGGTTGTTCAGGGGAGACTTCCATCCAGGTCCTGTTTGAGTAACAAGGATATTTTGCCTTCTTGCTGAGTTTGAGATATTGAACCTTATTGAAATGAATAGTTAAAACAGGCCAACAGTTGGACCTTCAGCTTCTCAAAGAAGGTGAGATAAACCTCTGGAGGAATACCATCAAGTCCTGATGACTTTCCAGTCTGAAATTGTCTGTTAGCCTCCAGAAGTTCATCTAATGTAATTTTCCTATTACCTTGTTCTTTTTGTGCATATGTTAATTATACTTTGTTTTCTGGGAAAAAGTCTTTACAGTTATCCTCGTTGAGGAGTAGCGGAGGCTGTAGAGAATATATTTCTTCAAAATATTTTGTTGTCTCTTTTAAGATATTGTCAGGAGTGTCATGCTAGATTCCATCCATTATAACAAGTTTTGTGATATTTGTTGCATTTCTATGCTGCTGATTTAAAATGAATTTTGTACATTTATCACCTTTCTCCATCCACTTTGCCTTGTTTTTATAAAAGCTTAGATTCGATTTTTCTTTTGTAAGCAGCTCCATTTTGTAAGCAGCTCCATTTCCTTTTGTTTCTCGTCCAACTTGTATTGTAATTCTATTTTACTATGTTCCGTGCTATCTTTCTCTGCTATTAGTTTGTCTATTTCTGCCTTTATTTGATTCTCTTTTGCCATGTACCTTTTTCCCTCAGTAGGGTTTGATTGAACTTCCAGTAACCTTGTCCTCTTGGATATTCTGTTAGTGTGATATAAATTAAATTATGATCAGAGCACATTCTGTCTCCTATCAATACTTTTTTAACTTTTAGCACAGTGGAAAACAAGGAAATAGACCAGACGGCTGGCTTGAGAAAGCCTCCTTCAGGTGTATCGCACTTGGTATGCATCTCCAAATGGCGACTAATTCTTGTTTCCATGATGTTATTTATTTCTTTGGGAGCCAGTGGGTGATAGTTGGAAATATGATGTCCTTTACAATCTTTTGAGGTATTCAACACTGTGTTACAGTCACCTACTATAAAAAAATTATAATTTTCTTGTTTCAATTTCAGATTGTTCGTGTGAATTTCAGTAAATAATTGTGGATCCTTTTTGTTAGGAGCATATATATTAACTAGCCGTTTAATTAATAGCAGTTTTTACATTTAGGTTTACATAGTTATTAACAATTTAATCCATTTCTTCTTCAACTTTTCTTCATCTGAAATTGTAGAATGGGTTTCCTGTAGGCATTATAAGTTATAATCTTGCTCTTTTAGGCCATTGCAATTGTAACTTGCTTCTAAGTTCCCCACAAACCATAGGAATAGCGTTTTTAATATGTATTGAAACATTTCAGAATAAGGGCTAAGAGGCATAAGCTGCGTAAGCTTGTCCTTAGTTGTAGTGGGCCTGTATTGTTTGTATTAATATATATTTTTTACTAGTTTACTAGTAAAAAACAGCAGTCAGATACCGTTGGCTAGCATTGGAAGGTATGTGCGGAGGTTTTGGGGCGACTCTCCAAGGAAATGCCCACCGCCAAGCTGGTCGCGCTGGTGTCTCCAGACTCTTGTGCTCAGTGTAAACCTGCTATCATCTGTGAAGAGACAGGAGAGACAACGGCGGATCTGCCAAGTCTGGTGTTTTCTGGCGAATGCCAAATGAATTGCACAGTACTGGGCTGCGACGGCAGGTCCCACTAGATGACGTTGGGGCCTCATGCCACCCTCATGGAGTTGGTTTCTGACTATTTCATCAGAAGCATGCACACCAGTAGCCTGCTGAAGGTAATTTTTTAGGGCTCTGGTAGTGCTCTTGCTGTTTCTCCTCGCACAAATGAGCAGAAACCGCTCCTGTTGCTGGGTTGATGCTCTTTCACGGCCCTGTCCAGCACTAACTGCATAAATGCCCATCTTCTGGTGTCTCCTCCATGCTCTTGAGACTGTACTGGGTGACACAGCCAACCTTGTTGCGGCAGCACATATGGATGTGTCAACCTGGAGGAGCTGGAATACCGGTGAAACCTAAATGGACAGGAGGTACCGCCTCATGCTACCAGTAGTGTCACGGACACCAGCAAAACACACAACTAGAGAAGAATCAGTCTGGAAGCATGAGGAGAGAACCATTCCCTAGCTGTTGCCTCTGCAGTGCACTTGTTGTCACTTTCATTTGTACTAAAACAGGTGATATTGATTCACAATCGCTTATGTTTCAATATCAATCAATCAATCAAATTTATTTATAAAGCCCTTTTTACAACAGCCGTTGTCACAAAGTGCTTTTACAAAAACACCCAGCCTAAAACCGCAGTGAGCACGCAACAACAGGATTGAAGCACAATACTGGACAGTTTAATTGACTGGGCGTTATACTGTAATGATTACGTGGTCCCTTAGTTTTTTAAGCAGTGTAATTCATTCATCGAGACCCGATGTGAAATGACAGGCTGTTTCAGCTTGCTGGGAATACACTGTTGGTCAAGCCCACGAGCTATGAGCCACAAGTAATTTAAATTTATAAAAATTATTTCAATTTGTGGAACCTGCAATTCTAGAGAATACATGTTTAATATCACACACACACCCGCACACATTACATTTTATTATTGGCTTGTTAATGTCCATGATCTTTTCTGAAACATAATGCCACATTTTATGGCTGCGAACAGCCACCATCTGTTTCCGGGACACCTTTTTCCAGCAGCCATCTCTTGAATGAGTGTGTCATTGAAAATGGCTGGGTTGAATGGGTGGACTGACGGATACTGAAAATAATGCCTGGGGTGCAGGCAATTGAACCAAAATAAATATCTCAAATTTACCCACATGGTAATGCATGTTGGTGGTGAAATGTGTACTATGCTTAGTCTACAAAAACAAGTAGTGAGCCTAACGATAATATGGTAGTTGGTGGTTTCATATCAGTTATTATTACATAATTATATGTTTACTCACCCTCTAACACCTCCCCTTTGGAGCAGTGTTCGGACGTTCCGATGGATGGAGTGCAGGTAGCTTTTGTACCGGTCACACTCATTTTGATTTATTTTTTTCCCCCTCTTTCCAATTCTGCATTTCTAGGGTTACATGAAAATGGAACAAAGACCAAATTATTGTTTCTTTAATTTCTACTATAATTGTAAAAAAGACTACAACCATAACTACTTGTTCAGAATCTTAGAGATGAGGAGAACATCATATTTTGGACTATTACCACTGAAAATAACAAAAATCTCAATGATAATTTCATTATATGTTATTTCAATGGCATTTCATTTATGCAAGGCAACATTTGTCCTAGTACTGACTATTTATATTCCAAGTACTTTTCTTTTCTCTAATTGATAGTACCCATGGAGCAATTTGTCAAATTTGCTGAGGGAACAATCCACCTTCGTCTGTGCATTCAGAATCCTAATTGTGAAGGAAAGACTTCAATGCATCTCTGGAGATATTTATTATATGGCTTGGGAGCTACTTGTGTCAACTTCCTTTGGCCAAGAAGTGAAATATAAGCAACAATGCCCTATCATGCACAAATCATGCACAACAAAGCTCCTAAATGTAAACTTCTGTCATTGGGCATTTGGTTGGAAGTTCTACCTCAGCACTCTTCTTTTTTTGTCTTCAGTACTCTCTGACATATCCTACAGACAGGTAGATCAGTCAGTAAACAAACCTGAAGGTTCATTATCGCTAAAAACAGTATGTTGATGTAATATTCAGTACACTTTAGAGTTATATGGCAGTCAGATGATAGATAGATAGATATGTTGACTTGATGCATTGGTACATAAGGTACAGAAGAAGCATTGATATTATCTGCCAAACAGATGGACAGTGGGATTATTTTGCTAAGCACGTTGCCTTTCTTCTTAGTCTACAATTCAAGAAAATGTGTTGGTTATTTTACCATATGACAAAATTGTATTTTCTTCAATTGGTTATAGAATTACACCCTAGTGTTTAAAAGGAAACACTACATTACTTTGCACTAGATCACTTATTCAATCACCCAAAACATTGACATACCTTTGATTGTTGGTGATGAGCAGCACTTATGGTGACCATCCTTTTTCTGGTCCCCATCCTTTCATGCCTCTTCATCGCCTGAGGAGGTGTTTGATTGATTTAATAGGCGTACAATGCACTAGGTTGGAGGATGTATGGAAAACTCTAAACTTTAATAACAGTAGTATAACATTTGAGGCTTCTTAATAGCCCTAAATATCTTTATTATAGCCCTAAATTTACCTAAGCACACAAAATGATCTACCAATAGTCATAAACACAACACATCATTTTTCATTTTGAAACATAATTTCCTATTGACTTCAGTGACTTCCTCAGCCCTGCCTTTCTTATAGGGTGACTGAGTTTTTGTCCTGATTTTGGGTATTTTCAAGTCCGGTTTAAAAACACTTTTCATGTGCCTATGACTGAGGGGTTGACCTCACAATGTGCCCTATAGCTTTAATAGACACTTAAAGCTATATGGAATCCCTATACCAGACTTTTAAAATGTTCTTAATTAATTTCTTTCTTAGTTTTCATTTAATATCTTATCTCCATTTCTTTTTTATTTTAATCTGTACATGTTAAATTGATCTATGTCTGTTTTAATCAAACTGTTAAAATTGTATTTCTCTTGTAATTTCCTGTAAAGCGCATTGAATTGCTTTTATGTATGAATTGTGCTAGATAAATAAACTTGATTGATTGATTGATAGGAACCCTCTTTGTCTCCAGACGCTGTCTCAATGTGTTCTCTTCATTGATTGACTGCAAAAAATTAACAGCAGACTGACTCCTGAAGCAAAACTATATTGAACCATCTCGCGCTACAACAAGTTGATATATCTAGCTGATGAATAAATTGTTTATGCAGATGCTGGTGGGTTAGTTCACTGGTTAATTTTCTTCTAACGTTAGATATATCGCTAACGTAAAATAAATGTCTATCACAATCTGACTATTGATGTTGAAACACAAAACAGTTTACAGAATACAACACATGACATTTATTTAATGTTAGCGCAACTGTCACCATAAAGTTATCATCAGTCTTTACAAACGTTAGCTAATAGTTACTGGCATACCTCAAGACATAATCTTTTCTTGTGACATGTAAAAGCTAAGCTAAAGATAAGATAATCCTTTTACACTCCAGTACAATTCAAGAATGCTACTGTAAATTACAGAGAATTCTGTAAATAAATCGACCTTGCGGGCGCTGCAGGATTTCAGTCCTTCACGGCGTAGTTTGTTACCAATTGTTTTCATTGTGACTATGGTCCCAGCTGCCTTTAGATCATTGACAAGATCCTGTGTTGTTTGAAGGTGTCCTGCCCAAAAGTGTCCCCGTGGTACGAACACCTATATATTATGTTCCAGGTTGGACCAAGGGGGATCGGAGTAGGGTGGTTTTGGTAGTCTGATATATAGGTATATTTATTACTGTGAAACTTTCCTTGTATATCAGTACAGTGATTGTATAATGGTTTTACATGTTGGTGCAGAAGGGTGGAGACCTGGATGGAAATATTTACAGTACATTGTTGATAGGAATTGTGCCATTTGATAAAGGAATGCACACCTGTGAATAGGATGAGCCATGGGGGTTGTCTTGGGGAAATTATATAAAGGGCGCCAGTTTCCATCTGTAGAGAGGCTGGTCTGGACTCATGGTGTTGCTGCCAAATCTATAGTCTGTAAACTGTTTTTACCTGAAAAACAGCACCCCATACAAATCTGTACCCCCGTACCATGTTCACCCTACCTCGACTCAAGATGGCACCATGGGGAATATGAAACATGCAGCCAGAATGGCATTATGTTTCTGAAAATTGTCCGCCCGTAATATAGAAAGTTGGGTAAAGCCAGTACTCCAATAAGTGTGCATACGAATGAGGTGATGGCCTGGTCGATCATCTTAAAAAAGGCCCTTGGCAGAAAAAGGGGAATAGAATGAAAAAGATCTATGATCTCCCCTTGATAAAGCCAGTCTGCTCCTCTGATATGATAACGGGTAGCACCGTTTATAGGCGAAGCACTAATAGCTTTGCAAGCACCTTAACATCAATGTTAAGGAGGCTCAAGGGCCTGTAGGAAGAACAGAAGTTGGGGTCCTTACCCTTCTTAAGAAGTAACGCTATGGATGCCTCCGTTAAGGTTGGTGGCAGCGAGCCTCATTCGAGCATCTCGTTGTAAACCAATAATAGTGAGGGTGCTAACTTGACCTGGAACTTCTTTAAAAAAAAAACAGAGGGAAATCCGTCAGGCCTTGTTGCTCTGCAGTGACTTGATAGACCAAACCACTTCCTCAAGACTAATAAGGGAATCAAGGTGCTTGGCGGAGTTAGTGTGAAGCATAGGGGTGTCCAAAAGGTCCAGAAATTGTTGTATTTTGGTACTGTCCGGGGAACTCAGACGTATATAAAGAGAAATAAAATGAAGTAAAGATTATTTGGGATTTGAGATCAAGGTTTGGGACACGTCTGTTATTTGTGGAATAAGCCACGCTGCAGATCACCATTTCAGTTGGTGTGCCAGCAAGCAAGTGGTCCTGTCAAAATAGGTTGCCTGTGAGCAAAAAAGCAACCGCTCAGAATCCTTAGTGGAAGCGAGGTGAAATTCAGGTTGCAGGTTCAGGCCCTGCTTGTATAGCTCAGGGGAAGGGGCCAAGGCATGTTGACCGTCAAGGTCAAGAATGGCAGCAGAGAGCTCCTCAATATTAGCCCTATGGGTTTTGTTCACGTGGGAAGAGTAAGAGATAATTACACCTGTTAGATAGGCTTTCAACGTCTCCCAAATTGGAGAGTGTGATGTGGAATCTATCTGGTTGGAAAAGAAGAAATTATCAATTGTAGTGGAGATGAGGTCACCGAAGTCTCTGTCAGAGAGGAGAAGAGAATCTCCAACAGGGAGAAGTACGAGCCTTTACAGGGCAAGGGGTCCATGGTCAGAAATTAAGTAAATATTTGGAGAAGAAAGAAAGCTTTAGACATGGCAGACGGAGAGGCATTCCCAGGGTTCCTGTGGCTATAGTGATCCAGAGCCGGGTTAGAAACGCAATTCTGATCACCACCAAATATCAATCTATGGGTATCAAGAGATGGAATTTTCCCCAGCAACCGGTAAGCAAAGCTAACATCATAAAAGTTTTAGGCATCAACGTTAACCAGCACCACTGGTGTGTTCCAGAGGGTCCCCGTAATGATCCAGTATCTTCCATTGCGGTCATCACATTGGCCTCAGAGAACTGTACCCTGCTACTAAACAAAATGGCAAAACCACTTGCCCTCGAGTTACAATTAGAGTGAAAAACCTGGGTGTATCTGGAGTCCCGCATTCTTGCGTGATCACTAGCTCGCTGTCACGGCGCCTCCTGTTGCCGGGCCTTCTCCTGATCGCC